>QGEC01000196.1:0-33993 GCA_004367155.1 Fusarium clavum | reverse complement strand
CACCGAGACAGTAGAACCAGTCCAATCGCCCGCCAAGTTCAGTACTGCTGTCGACGAGACACTCGCGTCACAAATTGTCCGGGAAGACTTCAGCCTCTACAAACGGACGGGACTTATACATACAATCTGGAAGATAGTTCAGTCGTCCCCTGAGCTCAAGACCTGCTATTGGATAACATGCGTCTGTTGTTTCCTCGGAGGTAAGTTCGCTGTTGGTTAATCACCCCATACTTGCTAATGGCTCCGTGTAGCTGCTGTTTACCCAGGACAGACCTTGCTTCTCGCAGAGGTCATGGATGTCTTCCAGTCGTCCGACTCGTCCCGCTTGACCAAGGGAGGAGATTTCGTTTCTCTGATGTATTTCGTCGTTGCTCTTGGGGCTTTCCTGGTATTTTTCATCACCGGCTGGAGTTCCAACATTGTTGCACAGGTAAGTTGAATATGCCGACCCGAAATATCAGCCGGCTAACCCAACCTTCAGACCCTCAGCCAGAAGGTCCGCAAGGGCCTCTTGCATAGTATGTTGAGGCAGGATCTACGATTCTTTGACAGACCAGAGAACACTGTTGGCGCCCTCGTCAGCCGCGTCGACTCCCAGTCCCAAGCCGTGTTAGAACTCATGGGTTTTAATGTGGCGTTGGCCTTGCAGTCTATTATCAACGTTGTCGCTAGCAGTGTTCTTGCCCTCGTCTATGCTTGGAAGCTCGGTCTCGTTGGGGTTTTCGCTGGCATGCCCCCTCTCCTGCTAGCAGGCTATTCTCGCATACGTCTCGAGACTAAGTTGGACACCGAAATCGACATTCGATTCTCTACGAGTGCCTCTATAGCGTCTGAGAGCGTCAATAGTATCCGTACAGTTTCTTCGCTCGCGATTGAAAGGGCTATTATGGAAAGGTACAGTGCGGGACTGGATCATGCTGTTTCGGGATCACGCGGGCCGCTTTTTCACATGATGATATGGTACTCGTTGACACAATCCATCGAATTCTTCATTCTGGCCCTTGGATTTTGGTGAGTATTGTGGATGATTTCGTTTGACGTGATATCTGACGTCTATTATGCTAGGTACGGATCGAAGCTTGTCTCCCAGGACGAAATCACATTTCCGCAGTTCATCGTCTCATTCTTGGGTGTTTTCTTCTCTGGCCAAGCCGCCGGTATTGTTTTTAGTTTTTCAAGCAGTCAGTTGATGCATTCCCTTTTATCGCGTGATTCTGACATGAGAACCCAGGTTTTACCAAGGCCAACTCTGCCGCAAATTACTACTTCTGGCTCACGAACCTGCAGCCCCTCATTCGAGAAACGGAAGAGACCAGGGACAAGGGCCCTGAAAGTGATTGCGCCTCGATAGACTTTCAAGACGTCCAGTTTTCTTACCCGCTTTCGCCTGAGAAGCAGGTGATCAAGGGTCTTGACCTCACTGTAAGCTCATTTCGAAGCGCAATCGAGTCCAATCTGACCTCATTTAGATCGATCGTGGACAATTCGTCGCCTTTGTCGGTGCTTCGGGGTGCGGTAAAAGCACAATGATATCCCTCCTCGAACGCTTCTATGATCCCATCAGTGGTACTATCAAGATCGACGACTCAGCTTCCCTCACCGACATCAGCCCTCGTCTTTACCGTGGCAGATTGGCTTTGGTCCAACAGGAGCCAACTCTTTTCCCGGATAGTATTCGCGGCAACATCGCGGCTGGACTTGACGTCAGCCCAGACGAGCAAGCCCTTATCAAGGACGATGTGTTGGAAGAAGCTTGTCGTGCTGCCAACGCCTGGGACTTTATAAGCTCCCTTCCTGAAGGTCTCAACACTCCCTGTGGCCAGGGAGGTAGCCAACTTTCCGGGGGGCAGAGGCAAAGGATTGCCATCGCTCGTGCACTTATCCGCAATCCTAACGTCCTTCTGTTGGATGAAGCAACCTCAGCACTTGACACTGAGTCTGAGAGGGTCGTGCAAAAGGCGTTGAGTAGCGCTACCGCTGACGGCAATCGCATCACTATAGCAGTTGCCCATCGTTTGTCGACCATCCGCGATGCTGATAAGATTTGCGTCTTCTTCCGGGGTCGTATCGTCGAATCTGGTACACATGATGAACTCATTGGGCAGGATGGCATTTACAAGCAGATGTGTGACGCTCAGAGACTTGATAAAGCGGTTTAAGTCTAGCGTTTACATAGTTTGGAGTATGTTAGGGTAAGATTGGGAATAGTTCCTGTGATGGCTTTACATCGCACTTTGATCTCTCTCCTGTATCTAGTTGTTCAATCCACAATACACTCAATCATCCTCACCATCATCTGATCGTACACAACGATACTACCGTTTAGAATAAATGTTCAAAGCTTGTCTGATATCATCATCCTCACCACAACAGTATCATGCGCTCGAAGATCAACGTGATCAGATCCTTTTTAACATAATGCAACTCGCATCTCAAAACAGACAGCGTCGACTAAGCATTCTGGGACTTTCCTTTAACCAAGGGTCTTACACTACAGACGGCAAAATGACTGATGATTAAGCAGTGTCGGAGGCGAGTAGAAAAAGCCATCAGATAAGGTTTGAACATATTTACACTTTTCACAAGGTATTATGACTCCTTTGCCCACACATGACCTTTCTATTTTTGCCTTGCCCTAGCATGATGGTTGGCTCGCTGGGAAGTACCTTCCCTGCTTCCATCCGGCTTTTTTTGTCTTCCTTCCACCAACATTAATAACCACAATCGCCTCCCCACGATAGCCTCACTTCTGGAGTAAGAAGAAATAGAGGTCAAGCGACACACAAAGGCCGCCGACTTAATTGTTAGTGGGATAGTTCCCATAACAAAGAAAAGAAAGATGTAACAAGTTGTGGGGTTACACTATTCATTGATACAATTGACAGGAAAGACAACTATAGCAAGTAAAGAGAGATCTAAAGATCAGGGACAAAGGCCATGGGTGGTTCTTTCAATTTTACTATGCGATGCAGAAATGAAGCAAACAAAAATACAACTACGATTACACATTTTTCAGTCAATCACGTTAATCACAGTCAGTCGCAGTCACAGTCAGTCACAGCCACAGCTAGTCACCTATGGACTAGACAGACCACTAACTACCGACAACCGACTATGGGCTACGGACTGTAGGCTATGGGCTATGGGCTATGAACCACGTTCTTAGACCATAGCGTCCGTTCGAACCCAAGACTGCTAGCTATGGAACCCAGATCGTACGCCTGCAATCTTTAACCACTGCGACACACTATAGAGTTACCTACGCTATCTACGGAAGGGATGGTGAGTTTACAACTTATATGCCTTAACCTTCCGACTCACTCCAGGCTGCAGCTGACCTACTGGATCTATCATATGGTGGACACTTGAACCTTCAAGGCGTGACCCATGGGAGATCCACACCCTCAGGCAGACATTCCACATCCCATCCTCCCTACCACGAAAGCCTCTTCGCCGAGTAGTGGTGAGCGTCTTGGGTTGAATCATTCCGAGAGTCAACAACCATTCAGTCTCCTGATATGCTCTCGCCTAGGTACTTTGTGGTGGCATCATTCCATGGATTCTTCATCGTAAGTTCGACCCTGCACCGCTGGAACCGCTTTGTGCTTTTACTCATCACCCCGGTCTGTGAATACAGTCACTATGTGGGCGTGTGTTGTGCCGAGCCATCTTCGAAACTGTTAAGGTGATATGCCCTCAGGGTTCTCACGGTATGGACAGTCCTATGGTCACTTCTAGATGTTTCTCAAGATGGACATGTGGTGTTCGTGACAAACTCAAATTAATAGAAGTAAAACACTAAAAGGAAATATTACCGCATGTCTGGTTTCTGTTGCGGGGCGATCTTGAACTCTCCAAGCTTACAGAAAATCGTAAAATTTTGTTGAGACACACAACTAACTCGCCAACTCGATATTTTGCCAGGCTTCATAAGGATCAAGCTCGTCCAACTCGTAAACTTCTGGCTGCCTGGCGCCTGTTCCCATAGTGTCCTGTCGCGGTTCCACCGCGTCCGCCTCTAATTCCGCCTCCAATTCCGCCTCCAATTCCGCCTCCAATTCCGCCACAGCAGGTCTCGGTCTTGGTGCGCTAGGTCCCGGGTCCATGAAGCCCCACGCCGGCTGCTCAGGGTTAGGCTGCGGCGGGGGCGTCGGCGTCGGCGTCGGCGTCGGCGGGAGTGCCTGTTCATTCGAGTCAGGAATGTCTTCTTTCGCTTCGGGTTCTTCTTGTGTCGACTCGCCAATGTTTCGCGTCCACAGCCCGACAGCCAAGTAGACAATGGCTGTAAGGGTCTCGGGGAGCAGCACAAAGTACACGCCCTGCATGGTTGATGCACATCGTGATAGTAGAGGCAGCATCTTTGTCATGACGCACATCGTGTAAATAACACGGACACAGAGGCAAACGGAGCCGAATGTCGTTGCGAAGAGGAGCTGGGAAAATGTTAGTCGGTGCTTATTTGAGGGTTCTTCGCGACTAACTCTGCTCTTGTCATCTTTCCAGGAGCAGGCCTTTTCGACGATGGCGACGATGGCGACGATGACCATGAGCTTGGCAGCTACTGCTAGGCATCCCAAGCCGACGCCGATCTTGATTTGCACGCTGGTTTTCGCGATAACAGGATCGGTAGCAGCACCCAAGATCAACAGTAGTTCGCCCACGATGACCAAAATGTGGATGATTGCAACCTTGATCCTTTCGATCGCCTTGTTCGTCTCCCAATGGTGATTCCTACCAAATGTCAGCATTCCAGACTGGAATTTATCTCCGTTTTACTTACAATTCAAACCAAATAGCAGATGTCGCAAGGATGAGCAGACCAACGCAGACGTTCAAGATTGTCATGGCATGTTTGCTGTCGCAAAGCAGCATGACACCACCGATGACGTGGAGGAGGGAGAACAGAGTGAGGTACAGCGACCAGAGAAAGCCTGGTTTGCCATGGAGTTTGATGAGATAGGCGATCGGCAGGAGCAGTACGCCATAGATGATGGGCTCGATGACGAGCAAAGCGTGGGATGCCATGGTGTCGGTGTTGTCGTCGCTGGTGGTATTGTTGGTGTTGGTGGTGGTCGATGTAAAGATTTTCTCTTGTGCAATTTTAAGCGGGACATTATGATGTGTCTTTTTTGTTTACTTGGAATTGTGTTACTTTCGGCGAGACTGATAGAGTTCGATGCCTCCAACTTTGAAAATGTCACACGATTGGGTGAAGTTCGACTTAGACTTTTTGGGACGCGATAAGATATTACGCCATTTCCTGTCAAGCGCCGGAAGATCGACGCTTGTCTCGGGTACAAGATTAGATAACCTTATTTTCGATCTGAAACGTGGCAGAAAGTGGAGACAGGCTGAAACAGGCAATGCAAACTTTCCACTTTAGGGTAATGACACTGCAACCTGTTCCTCAAGCAACACAAGTCACGTCGAGGACTAGATAATCGCGAGTCCCGTTGCGCATCAGCAGTTTTCACTTTGGATTGATGTCTCAATTTATTTTTGCGACCTTGTTCTCCTTTTACAAGCTTTTGAACTCAACGTATCTCAGTTGACTGGTCAATGAACTTTTGACTTGCGATTACAACATTTATCGAAGCATAAACTCGTGACCAAACCCACGACAGCAGTCACCTGGAGATTCACAACAAATCGCCTTAACAATCAACCGATACTCTATGTAGATCTACAACAATGCTGAATCCATTATCGCTTTCTGTATCCGGATACGAAGGTTTCCCAACGGCTAATACCAACGCAATCAACAATGAGGCTTGATCCGGGCATTGTCGGAGCAGCTGCGAGTTTCAAGATAAGTGGAATATGCGCGCATGATAGGAAAAAACATTGCGGCATCACTCATCCACTTTGTGATTGAGCAAGATATTACGTTGGCAGCTTCGCATGTGTTGTAGAGGCTTGACAGCTTGCTATTGGTCGCGTGGGCTTCTGAAAGGGTCCAGCGGTCCATATGTCTTGTACGCCGCATGTGTTGTGGCTGGTGAGTCGCCGCACCGCCGCATGACTTATCGACTTGCGGCCCGCACCACGCCGCAGCGGCATCTTCGACCTCCCGCTCTGCATGCCACACCTTCACATGTGGGCAATCAGGCGATTAGTTGCCGCTCGGGTGAACCCGCCCTGACTAAATATTCGACGGCTCCGGAAGCTATCCACTACCGGCAGATGCAGGAAGCTGACGATACTATTTCGTGATTGGTTGAGTTCGAATGACTGGGTGTATACATGCTACAGTATGGGGACAAATGATGGCAAACATGATGCTGTATGGTGCATTGATCATGAATATCAATGGATATGACCGGAGCGCTCGGCGGTTCGGATTGTGTGAGTTAAAGAAAGTCGGTGCTTTGTGAAACTTGAGATTTGGTATAAATATCCAGAATTGTCTCGACCAAATCATCGATATCACTCTCATCATCACTCACAAACACAAACACACCATCAAACAACCCCAAGAAACAATTCCAACAACTTTCATCATGGCTATCACCAAGTACAAGGCCGCTGCTGTCACCTCCGAGCCCGGAGTAAGTCGCCCATCATCAGCCAATTCCCTTCCCACTCACTAACAATATCAGTGGTTCGACCTCGAGGGCGGTGTTCGCAAGACCATCGACTTCATCAACGAAGCCGGCCAGGCAGGCTGCAAGTTCGTCGCCTTCCCTGAAGTCTGTAAGTAATCTTTCACTCCTCCAACATCTACAATCACTAACATCTCAGGGATCCCCGGTTATCCCTACTGGATGTGGAAGGTCACCTACCTCCAGTCCCTCCCCATGCTCAAGCGATACCGCGAGAACTCTATGGCCGTCGACTCCGAGGAAATGCGCCGCATCCGTCGCGCCGCTCGGGATAACCAGATCTACGTCTCTCTCGGCTTCTCGGAGATTGACCACGCCACTCTGTACCTCTCCCAAGTCCTCATCGGACCTGATGGCAATGTTATCAACCACCGTCGCAAGATCAAGCCTACTCACGTCGAGAAGCTTGTCTACGGCGATGGCTCTGGTGACACCTTCATGTCTGTCAGCGAGACTGATATCGGTCGTGTCGGTCAGCTGAACTGCTGGGAGAACATGAACCCTTTCCTCAAGTCCCTCAATGTCTCTGCTGGTGAGCAGGTTCATGTTGCTGCTTGGCCTGTCTACCCTGGTAAAGAGCGTCAGGTTCATCCTGATCCTGCTACCAACTACGCGGACCCTGCTTCCGACCTCGTCACCCCCGAGTACGCTATTGAGACTGGTACCTGGACTCTTGCTCCCTTCCAGCGTCTCTCTGTTGAGGGTCTCAAGATCAACACTCCCGAGGGTGTCGAGCCTGAGACTGACCCCTCTGTCTACAACGGTCACGCTCGTATTTACCGACCTGATGGAAGCTTGGTTGTCAAGCCTGAGAAGGACTTCGATGGTCTTCTCTTTGTTGACATTGACCTGAACGAGTGCCACCTTACCAAGGTCCTTGCTGACTTTGCTGGTCACTATATGCGACCTGACCTGATCCGACTTCTGGTTGACACTCGCCGCAAGGAGCTCATTACTGAGGCCGATCCCAATGGCTCGATTGCTCATTACACCACTCGCCAGCGCCTAGGATTGGACAAGCCTCTTGAGAAGAAGGAGGCTGAGGATACACCTGATGTCATCTAGGCTTGGAAAAGAAACAAGGTCACCACATAGACTGATCTCAACTCACCCATGGGTGGTGTTGGAGTTTGTAAGATAATGAGAATGTATTTAGGAATTTCAGGAAATGGAAGTCTATAGCTTTGGCCTGTTATCGTGCTTCTTTTATCTTATGTGTGAAATATGTCCTATCTCCTTGCTCTTTATGCGTTGAAGCCTCTGCATTAATAGCGCAATTCAAATTGGCGTCTGGCAAAAACCAATGCGCGAAGGAAGCAAACGTTGTCAATCTCAGTTGGAGGGGTCAGTTGTCTTGATCCTAGTAGGCCTTCCAACCTAATTGACGCCCGGCCTAAACCCAGAAGCAATACTGATACGACATTGCTTGATGATCTTCTGGCCATGGATAGCATAGCCTAACGTGTGTCATTAGAAAACTCAGGAAGTAGATACGGGGACGCAAACGTACACTCTAGATTGCGGTCCACAACTCTGATGGCCATAGTGAAATTGACCCTGTAGTGTCGCTTCCCAACCTTTTCTCCATTTTCTAAGGTTCTCGGTTCGACAGGTGCTATCAGTCCTTCTTCTCGCAGGAAGGTACAATCTATTATAATCTCCCCAACGCACTCGGCACCTGTCGAAAGTCTGTAAGAAGCTTGATCTTTGTTTGTTGATAGACTGACGTACCTCTGTTGTAGGGATGAGATAATTTGTAGTGCGATTTCGTTGCGTGATCAGATACATAGAGTATCTCCTTGCAAATCAAACGTTTCTCGCTCAAGCTGAAGGTATGACTGCAAGTGAAAGGTGGGCATTCCCAGACGGGGGGCACCTTTTCTTCCTGTAAGATCTTATTTAGTCTTGCCTGTTCCTCATCGACAAAACATAGTTACCTTTTTCAAAACCCAGTCCACCGTTTTGGTAATGTATGCAAAGCCATCAAGTCGATCGTAGGAGGGCTTGAGACCTTTATGCTCTGGGTATTGCTCAAAAGGCTCTGTTCTTTGAATCCCATAACTTGCACGGGCCATTCTTTCAGGTCCTCCGTCCTTGTTGAGTGCGCGGAACACAGCTCCATTTGCCACTGCATTGATACCGATCCTATGCAACTAGATTAAAAGAGTGGATAGCTAGGTTTTGAAGGTACAACGAACCCTCGACCTGGATTCATCAATGTGGCGGAACAATCGTTCGTTTGACAAAAAGCTTCGAGTCGATTTTGGAGATAGCGCTTGAGGGATACTGAAGCTCCGAATCCGCCCATCAGGACGACTTTCTAGACACCGGTTATTAGGTTACTTCACATTTGGCATGGACTGAAACCCACCTCAACCTTACAGCCTAGAGCCAATGCCTGGACGAGTTGGTCCTCCATGATATCGCCAATACCCTCCAGATGCTTGTGGAAGATGCGATTAAGGTCAAGTCTAAAGCTTGGTCAGCGATTTCCTTGCTTAGTCAGGGAGTGGTTCTTACACAGGAACCATAATGAAACCGTCTCCGAATCCCTTCTCCACATTGCGTCTTAAATTGGGTATGGGATAACGATGCACTCGCGACGATGTATCGAAGCAGTTATAGTACCTTTTAATTCGATACTCAAACTGGTCGATCATAAAACTTTCCACAACCCCTTTGATTGTACTGCTACCTTGGTCGAGATATGTCTCACCCGATAAACGTTGCATCAGATACTCTCGAAAGTCCTCATTGAGGTAACTGGAACCGTGAAGGCCGCCTTTGTTTTTGAAAGTCAGCAAAAATGTCGAAAAAACACCATATCTGCGCTCCTACCTCCGGGTCGAACCCTTTCCTCTCTAAGCGTGATAGGCTCATCGTCACTGACTAGATAAGTATTCGCGTCGACGGTTCCGCCACCTAATATGATGAGTTACTGCTGAGAGATAGAGTTCAAGGGTATGTACCTGCGTCCAGTAGTACAAACGTGTCGCCGGGCTAATAAGGCAAGTCAGCACAGTACGTAGGGAGCCGAGCCGATACGATGATCCATACCTTGACTCCCCCACACACCTCAATCATGTATGCCGCAGCAGCCTCTGGCTCAGAAACGATAAAGAGGTTTTCAATGCTATTGTTCTGAACATCCACCCCAGGAAACCTCGCTCGGCCCATAGCCTCAGTTAGACACCCTTGCATATCTCTGCACGCCTTCTGTGTCCAAATGGCGGGTACGCAAAGTACGATCTCTCTAGGGTAATCGTTATCAAACCCCTCGCGATGCAGTTCACGCTGGGTATGTCTCAGGAGCTCAGTAAGGAAGTCAGCTATGACATGGAGAGGTTTCTTAACGATCCTTCTTCGTTTGAGAGCACTGAGGGTCGTGTTGAGGTCGGCTCTTATAGCTGCAGTTCTGGGACTATCATCAAGCCGGAGCTTGAAACGTGCTAGAGGCTGGTTTCTTGGGTCTTTATGAGTAGATGGTATCCCCCAGGCTTTGTGCACCTGATAGCCCCAAAGGAATTGATTGGAGATATCATCCTCCAGCATAAATGTGTCTCCATTCATGTCTTGTAGCGGTCTGTGCCCAACATCGATGCCGCCAGTTGAGCTAAACGTTTCGTTACCGATGGCCTCATCGTCGTCTTGACTTGAGTTGAGGATCTCCTCTTGGTCGCGAAAGTCCCGGTTCAGGGGATAGATCACTTCAGTGGGAACCTCAACGGCCATTTGATCACCGGGCAAAAAGGTCTGAGTGTCCTGGAAGTTGCTGATGGACTTAATAGCCGACGTGTCTACTGACTCGGGTGGGCATCCTTGCGGTATGGAGACGTATGAAACGGCCGAATATGTCGTCCCAAAGTCAATCGCGATGATGAGCCTTGCAGGAAAGGGATCTTCATCACTAATTTGGAGTAATTGGCTCAGATTGACGGGCTCGGGCTCAATTTCATGCCCATTGACCTGGTCTTGATGATTTGGAGATTCAACTGGTGTCTCTGACCCTATGGTCAGGGATGACGATCTCGAGACCGACATGGTGCGAATTCGGAAAGAGGAATGAATGAGGAAAGGGAACTCAGATGTTGTGGATAGTTTGGTTTTAAAACTAGGGGTAGTTGTCTCTTTTCTCTTTCTGAGCCTAGTTGAGCCTCAACCGAAAATTGCAAACCACTTTCACAGACGATAAGGCAAATTACTGCAGCTACTCAGGGGCAACGTGAGTTTTGTAATTTATGCTGGCCAATGATAATTGGTTGTTGGTTCGAGAAATATGCAACGGGGCTCTGGGATCGGGCTCCGAGTGGTCGAATGATGATGATCCTGGAGGCTGTGTCAGCATGACCAGCTCCTTGGACAGGGGCCTACCAACAGCATAACGCTATCTTTCGGAATTTCATTCCTGAACCACCATTTCTTTCTTGACAAACCATGGCTAGAAAAAGAAACCGAAGACCCAAACGAAGTCCATACTTCTTGGAAGCCCATCGAGTATGGTCTGCGCGTGAGCGGTATCAGTTACTGGCGTACCTCAATTGGTGCGTGCAGTATAATCAGGGTGATTTTGATAATACAGCAGCCACCCACCTAGAAAGGGCCACAAACAAGAAGTTCACGCAGTACCAGATCAAAGAACAGCTTAAAGCAGAATGGGATGCTTATGGAAGGAAAGGCTCCAAATTTGAGGAACTATTCTCAGTAGGTACCGCTGCCCTCGAAACGCTCAGTCTCCGTCAGCAGAAGGCTATCGAACACATACTTGCGGGGATTGGGCCTCCTAGTGAGGGCCGCCGACTTCGCAGCACTTCTAGAGCCCTTGCCTCACGCTCTCTTGCGCCCCCAACAGTTCGTCCAACGCGCGAGACCACGGAGCAAACGATCCCATCGCTGCAGCGTCGACGCGCTAAACAGACAGTTGGAGAACTCGAGGTACCACAATCAGGGCGTTGGCTTCGAAGCACGTCCAGGAGCTTGGCTACGCGTTCACAAACCCTTTCAGCAGCGCGCTCGACGCGGGCAACCACAGAGCCACCTCAGCCTAAGCGGACGCGAAGACAAACGAAAAAAAAGGTAGAATGAATAGAACCCCAGACCTCCAACTAGACTATACTGACAGCCTCACCAAGACTAGAACTAGACATTCAGCAAGACTTGCCTCTCGCGAACAGAGCAGTGAAGACGAGATTACGAGACGATATACTCCCGAGGTTGTCAAGGATGAAGATGCTGCTAGACTTAGCGCAATTCCCCCCACCGAGAACCAAACAATTAATGACATCGCTGGATCAACCATCCCTGATTCCGAGGACGAGAACTTACCAAGCTCATCAGCCGAGGCCAGATTGGAAAACCCAGGAGCAGAGATCTCAAGGCTCAGAGACTATGTCCTAACACTTCTCAACCGTGTAGCGGAAGGTGACAAACAGATTAAGGAGCTGAAGGATATCAAACAGATTAAGGAGCTGAAGGATATCAACCAAGACATAAGTTCATTGAACGCCAGTAATGCAAAATTACAGGCAAAAATAACCAGGATGAAGTATAAGCGAAGGGATCAAGGTTTTTTCCTGCGGGATCTTGCAGACCTGCAATCTGACAATTTGGCCTTTGTAGAGACGCCTGTCAAAGAGGAGCTTTGGACTCTTTACTCCGATATTGATGAAGCAAGCGAATCGCTTTGTCAAGAAAGTTCCGCTGGCAGTGTACGGGCTCATATGCCTGACTATGCACAAAGCTGGGTGGAATTAATCTACGGTGGAGACTTTAGTTCCTTTGTTGAGTATGCCGGGACTCAGAACATCTCGAACCCCAGACTGGCATCTGCTCTGCTGACGGCAGGGATATTCAAGCTTGTCATGGAGCCAGTATTTCCATCGAAGTCTATAGCCCAGTCACCTCTTCTTGACCAATACCGAAAACTCATTTCCGATCAGTGTAAGACAATAAAAGCCCGGTTGATTAGCTATAACTAACACGAATTAGGTGGACTCGAGACTCTGAAGCAGCTCGATATGATAGCAATCAAGTGCCTTCTATCAGACGAGTCAGACGAGAAAGTAAAGAATCAGGTTTTATCGCAAGAAGCGCAGTCGCTAAGGACTATCATACTACCTGCTCTCAATTGTTTCTTGCCTGTGGAGAGCCAGGAACAGCTCTCGCAGGATTTTCTTAGGGACCTCAAAACAGCTCTCTTGCGAGCGTTGAGCATAAAAGTAGAGGCCATGCTTTCTCTGCGGCGGTTCAGACGGATATTCTACAGACCTGGTACAAATTTCGATGCTGGGACTATGCGTTACAAAGAATCAGAACCGGAAGGTGCCCCGACCAATCAGACTGTAAAACTTTGTCTCTTTCCTGCTATCTTCTATGAAACAAGCGATCAAGGTTGTGAGGATAGAGCTTTGGAGGATGGAGCTTTGGAGGATGGAGCTTTGTCTAGGTACCCTGGGTGCTTTACAGCAGCGTCGGTTGACAAGTTGGGATCTCTTGCTCTTGTTTCAAAGGCTGTTGTGTTAGCATGGTGAGGTGCTCTTATGTGAAGAAGGATAGATTATCTTACATTTTCCTATTGTGGAGTAGTAATTAGACAAGCGATGTCCCATGACGCTATGCAAGATCACATCAGACGTAATCAAGTCAATTACATCGACTACGTGATCTCAACTAGGATCACTCGAGGTTGCAAATAGGAAGATAATTTAAAAGAAGCTTGTTGAGATAGAGATGGAGTGAATAGATTGAACAATACTTCCCCGAGGCCTACTACTCCGGCTTCTGACCAGTAACAACAATCCTGCAACGTATTAGCATTTCTCTCAACTGTAGAAAGAAAAACTTACACCTCCCAATAAGCATGAACCTTGGTATTCCTCATCTCCTCCCTAACATTCGCAATAAAAACCACGATCTCCTCATGCGTCATGCCCAATCCCTGCCTCAGCAAAAAAGAACTAATACTCTCCAGATTCCTCTCAATATTCGCCAACGTCCAGAGTCCGATTTCTTTATACTTGGGATCCTTGGGCCAAGTGTTGCTGGGCCACTTGAACGTTTTCTTAGTGATGTTGATGAAGCCTGCTTCTTTCATGCGACGTTCGTGGTCTTCTTTCCCGATGAATGGGCGGCCAAGTGTTGCGGCACCTTTGACGGTTAGTTCGTCCCATTTGTGCAGGGGGGATGTGGCTTTGAGGGTTCCGTCGTCGGATTTGGCGGGGAAGGTTGGATCGATTATTTCGAGCCAGCCGCCCGGTTCCAAGTTTCTGAAAATCAGTTAGAGGTAAGACTTTGAGAAGGAGGAGGGGAGGTACTTGTAGCATTGCTTGGTGAATTTGTCCCAGTCGGTGAAACTGCCGGACATGAGGCGGACAAAGATGTAATCGAATGGTTTACTCCAAGTCCATTCTTGCTCTGCGTCGTCAATCTCAAAGGTGCAGTTTGGAGGGACACTGTATCGTTAGCCAAGCCCAATTGAGAAAGGGGGATACTTACAACGCTGGTTGAATAGCGGCGATATCGATGCCAACGACCTATCTAGTGAGTAGTCTGAACTAAACTTGGTGTCAATTCTTACCTCGGCATGAGGATGTTCGTCAGCTAGGATACCAATTAGCTTTCTGTGCTTTAAATTGTGCCGTGACTTTACCTACCGAACTCAACAGCCCAAATTCCCGTGCCCGTGCCGACGTCGAGAACCCGTTTGGCGGTATCGGCATTAGGCGCAAAACATTTCTTCCCACCGAATGTGAGTAGAAGCTGATGGTTCTGGAGATCTGCCATTTCTTAATAAGCCCCACTCTCAAAATAAGTATTCAAACCGTACCTAGTCTTTCTGACTCGTGCTGCAACAGTGTCAGTCACATTATAGAGTGATATAAGTCTAATGGCCTACCTCGTCGCTAGGAAGATAATACGCTGTACGTATTAATTATTGACTTGTATCTGCTGAGTCCGAATTACATACTCTCAGCTCGATGGTATCCACGACCATTGATCATGTGGTAATCTCGAATGCTGGATCTCAAAGACGCAGTGGATAACTCATCGTCGGTCTAATAGCGCTGGTAAGTAGGGATTTGTTTCTTATGGAAAGTTTGGCGACTCACAACTCCGATAGCCGAGTCATCATCTGCGTGGACGTCCGGTTCCTACAGAATTAGATTAGTTCTTTACCATCGTCAATAGGATGATATCAACTTACCAGACGATCGTCGTCCGTGTCAGAGCCATGCGCTGGAGAAAATGCCCCGGGAGATACCTCTTTCTTCGGGGTCGACTTCCCAGAAGTAACCTTGGGCTCGACAGCACTGGCCATTTCGTTCAATTTCTCAAATCTCAGATCAAAAACAAGTAACAAAATAACAGATAAACAACAGGAGCGGGGTCAACTTTTTAACAAATTTCTGATCTGTTGGTTCGATATTGCAATTATATCCATTTTATCCGTCCATGATCTGATTTGTACTGCGCCATGAAATCGCATGCCCGGATCGTTGTTCCGCGGATTGTCAGTGGTCCGTCGGGGATAGTGGTGGATCTCCTGTGCCGTTCGCTGGGGTAGCACGAGAGCACTTGGCGGTTTCATAACGTTCAGTTATGCATGTTGGTTCACTATCGGTTCGTATTGACATTAACCCGCGCATCTAATCGCTCTTATCCACGCAATCTCTACAGAGAGGAAGCTGCGTAAATGATCTATAATTATTGTGGTGTACAGTCTATATCGTGATATCCTTCAGAGGATACGTCTCCTTCGAAACATCCGTAAATAACCCCCCAACATCCTTCTGAAACTGCCCATGTAATCTCCTTGATAAAGCAGTCATGACACTCCTACTCAACAACTCAGGAACCTTATGCTTAGTATGCCAATTATGGCTTACAAAAACACCCTGACACTCACAATTCCCGTTTTCTGCAAACTCATTACCATTGGCATGATTGCACGGAATTCCCTTGACTTCATGTGTTCCGTTGAACTCGTAGCGGATATAGTATGAAAAAGCACTTTGTTCGTGTGCCCATTTTAAGTTCCAGGCTTCGCAGCCGGGAATGCTGCGAGGACAATCTTCCCAGCGGGAGTACAATTCTTGGGTTCGCTTGCTGGCTTGCGAGATTACGAAGCCTGTGTTGAGGATCAAGTTGTTGTGGGAGTCGTAGTCAGCCTTTATGTCGAGGTCGTAGGCCATTGCGACGAGTGTGTCGGGGTGCACGTCCCAAAGATTCATGAGCCATTCTAGTGGGAGGTCGAGATGGGTAAAGACAGCGTCCGAGTCGAGTGAGACGACGAAATCGTACGACTTTAAAGCTTCTTTTGCGATGGCGGGTTTAATCCACGTGCCGTGTCGGTCGGGGTAGTCGGCTGCTTTTACTAAGCGGTAGTCGTAGCCGTGAATCATAGCTGACAGAGTTAGCAAGGTTTTCAATTGGTAGGTGTGAGATGTACCGTATAGATAGTGATTCATATGACCTGCAGTCCGTCCGGGAAGAGTCGGGTAATACGGCGGACACTCGTTCAACAGTGTATTCTCGTGGCTCGCATCAAGTCGTGTATCCGTATCAATAAGAACAACCTTCTTTCCCAACGGTCTCTTCCATCGCATTTGCTTTTCCGGAACTTCAAATCGCTCGCCCTTATCCGTGACAAACACTCGGTCTTGGATAGGGTGCACTAAAGGTTTCCATAGTTCGGCCACCGTCGAAGCGAGTGCTATATCTGAATCGGTGGCATTGCGCTTATGTTCCTCGCGGATCTTTTTATGGCAGTTTCTCTTAACAAAGTCTGTTATTTGCGGTTTTGCGGGTTGTGCGGGTTGGTTTGTGGTTGTCGGAGTATTGATAGTAGTTGGGCTGCGTTCGTTAGTTAGGGTCTACTTGGAAGGAGGGGAAGGCCTTACCTTGGTGGGTTGGATGAAAACAGGAGATACGTGCATAAAAAGAATGTAGTCAGTCCAAGTATGCAGCTGATCAACAACGCACGTCTTGAACTTTGGTAAAGGCCCATATTGAACGAGTGTGTAAAACGCCGAAAGAGAAAATCAACAAGAGAAAAGCATCACAGAGGGCCAAGAGCCATATAAGAACGGGTGCACAGCCCTATATCTGTCAGGGGAAACCGGTCATACGATGCAACGAGTCGCGGTATTGGTTTTAGATGGACCCTGGGAGATTGACATTGAGGGTTCATACCCCTTTCGGCAGTGACCGACCCATGACAGATGTTCTAGATCAGCGTCGAGAAGGCATTATCGATCCATATTAGGAATAGCTTGATGGGACTCGATGGTTTATTATTGGAAGACACTAACAACCAATAGCCGAGTCTTAGCTCGCTTAGCCGGCAATCATCCCTGAGAACAACTTGTTGAATTTATATTCTTTCCAAGGCATTTCAGTCAATGTCTTTTTACTCTAGAGTGCTGTTTTCTTCCCTCATCCCTCTCTACTAGCGGCCAGTACTTTTCTAACATTTTGAAGAGGTGAAGTCTTAATGGAATAAAGTTGGAAGGATTTAGAAAGTGGACCTATCTCTCCCTGTCTGTGCGACGCTATACGACGCTTACGTCCCCATTACGAGGTTCTCATAGGACGTAGCGTAAAAGAAAAAACAGGGACCAATTTTTTCGGAGTCTCGGGTCAGCCCAACGTCGCAGTATCACTACCTACTGCTTATTGGCTACATCGTTAACTTGACACGATTCTTCCACAAAAAGGAAACGCCGACTGGATGACGCGTATTTAAAGTACCAAAGTTTAGACCAATTGAAGTGATGCCACAAGTAAGGGAACCCCTAGAAAAAGCCCAACAGACCTTGATTCTGCACCACTGCTGTCTCCATCCTTATTATTGAAAGGAGCCTCCTTGTCATGTTCATCGAATATTTCAGCTCTGTGGGTACTACTCGCCGAACTCCATCCCCACATATCTTCTCTGCTCGCCCTCGTAGCCTCATGTACAACAGTTCCTGTATACCATTCCGTCATAATATCAGCAGTATATCCTTTTTCCATACAATAGGATGCGTAGTAAGATTTCATAGATGATGCATCTTTTGTTTCAATTCCTGCTGAGCAACTGGCTTGTGCGCAACTATCGATATGTTCGTTGACAAGTTTCGCTTGTTTACCATCCCTTGCGCAATAGCATCGTTCAAGGTATGGAGCGCCACAGTTCAGGACGTCGCCGATATCTGTGGCGGGATTGTTGGGTCGGAAGAGACATGGCTTTACGCATTGGTTTACGTCAGAAGGGATTTTATTGAAGATATTGACTTTTTGTGACAGAGCTTGGGTTGCTAAGACGAGAAGTAAAGTAAATCTGAAGCACATTGTAAATGTCCAGGGTAGGGTGGAGTCGGTGCGATGATACTTCGCGTGGGAATTCGAGAATTGAGACGCGCGGGATTTACAGAGTAGAAAAGCGCCACTCAGCCTGATCCTGAATGGTCGGGGATCATGTACTTTATCAATTGATCCTGGCCCGTTATTGCGATCAGTTGGGTATCTGCATAGACAAGCATCAGGGTTGTCAGCGGTTACTCGACCAATCATTGGAGCTCATCCTTCATGGGTTGGCAGATCTTTGTTTCATCTTATATCATCACCTAAATCACCTATAGATAATTGTCGAGATAATAGCTGTGACTGGAAGTCAGTAGTAGTTGGTAGGTCAGGACTGGGATCACAGAGGTTATTGTTGAGTTCTTTCACCTTTTTGCTGAAGCTAAACAGACCCGGGAAGAACCGGGTGGGGCATCCGGGAATAGCACGGTAAAACTCGGATAAATTTGAAGCCGCCTTACTATCAGTAGGAGGTGGCGGTGCCTACGCCCAGATTGGATGCGAGGTCTTTGATATATGCAAAAAGTAGTGTAAATGAAGTCAAATATGCGTCAGTGACATCTGAAGACTGAAAATAATACGAAAACCTTCGGTCTTTAGGCAACACCAGTCAGTGTAAAATCATGATTGGCTGATGTACGTCGCTCGGTCTTTGGCTTTCGTGCTCCACCTTTTCAGCTTAAGTCTACCCATCTAGCGTCTGGACGATCATGAGAAGCCCATAAAGACCGAGATGGAAGGAGGCTCAAGTCAAATGATGACATGATGGCTTAGTATGTTACGCGGCCTGTGATATGCATCGAAAACCGAAAAAGTAAGCTCGGTCTTGTAGTCAGACTTCGGCTTGGCACTCAATCTGGCCTATCAGCTCTGAGAAAGACCGAGATAAAATATTCCTTCAGCGATATAAATGACCTAGCCACCACCAATGTAACTCCAAGTGAACCAAAGTTTTCAACACCTCGTCAAACCTCAGAATGCATCTCCTCCCTATCTTCGCATTCGTCAGCGCGGCACAGGCCATTCTTATGCCTTCAGCCCCAGGCCCCTATAACGTCGCAGTCCGCGATTTCGAACTCATCGACCCAAACCGAATCGATGCCTTCGCACCAGAACCAAACAACAAGCGCCGTATCATGGTATCAGCCTATCTTCCCATTGATTCCAAGCATCACTGTAAACCCCAGGTTGTGCCGTACATGCCAGCTCTGACAGCCAGTGTCTTCAGCGAGCTAGGTACTAGCCTTGGCATTCCAAACGGAACAATTGAAAGTTTCGAAATGGAGTTTTGTAACATATCTACTATCAAGCCTCAAAAGAGCAGAAAAGAATTTCCAGTGGCTATTTTCTCACCTGGTGCGCAGGGGACTAGGCTTGTGTATGGTGCCATGGCGAGATCGTTGGCGAGTCTTGGTTATGTCGTTTTTACGCTTGATCATACCTATGAGACGCTCGTTGTTGAGTTTCCTGATGGAAGTGCTGCATATCATAGGACGGATGAGACTCCCGACCTAACCATGCTGGAGGTAAGCACATTCACAGTTGGCTAGATTCCAACTAATAAATCTAGGCTCGTACAAAGGATGCTTCATTCCTCACCGCCCAACTCTCGAACAAGACCCTCACAGAATCAATCTTCGCTAGCTTCCCCGGTACTTTCAACCCCGAAAAGGTAGCCATATACGGCCACTCCTTCGGCGGATCAACAGCAGCAGTCACAGTCCAACGCGACCCACGCATCGTAGGCGGTCTTGGCCTCGATGCTCCAATCTACGGATCCGTCAACCACGAGGGATTCAAAGATAAACCCTTCATCCTTGTCGCGGCTGACCGGAATGACCCTTTTGATTGGGATGAATTCTACAGCAAGATCGATGGGCCTAAGATGGTGCTTGAGATTATGAAGACGCAACATTATGCATTTACGGATGTTCCGTTGATGTTGACCAAGATTAAAATTCCAAAGGAGTCGCAGGGTGTTGTTGATGAGATCTTTGGGACATTGGATGGTAGGAAGCTTGAGAAAGCTACGAATCAGATTTTGGTTGGGTGGATGGACTTGCTGTTCAAGAGGAAGACTGGTGCGCTTAAAAAGGTTGGACGGAATGTTCATGTCAAAGTCAAGCGTAGTGACTTGGCGAAGCATAGCTATGTTGATAAAAGCTGGTAGGGTTACAAACACAAGCATGATCTCATTTAAATTCTACCTGGAGATAGTGGATATACCATCCGCCTACATACATGTCATGCTAATACTCAGACCTTTCCTTCGGCCACCTTAACCTCGAGCTCTTCCTGATGCGATGTCTTCGTAGACGCGAATTTCCACGCCGGAACACGTCGTTCAAAGAGTTCATCCAGCTCATGATACGTCCGACCCTTTGTCTCTGGAAATATAAGAATGCAAGGAATAAGATAGATCAATGTAATTCCGCCGAAGAACAGTCCGATCTTTTGACCCCAGCCGGCATTCTGATTAGACAGCATGAGAGGCACGGTGTAGTTCTTTTGCTGTTAGAAGATGACTCAGCTAGAAGGGCTGGACTTACAAATAGGATACCAGTCGCGTACTGGATGGTAACGGCGATGGAGGTGGTCTTTGCCCGTAAACTTGGACTTGAGATCTCAACTAAACTAATCCAACCTGGGGAAGTTAGTCAAGAACAACATAATAGTACTGCAACATACCAATTGGTGCAAGGGTGTTCGCATAAACGAAAGCCCAAAGAGAACAAAGCGCCACCAAAGCCATCCCCGAAGCACTGGTCTGCTTCATGAAACCAAGACCACCGACAATAAAACAGATAGTCGCCATAGCAGCACCGCCATAAATGACCAAAGTTCTCCGTCCGACCTTGTCGACTGTATAGAAGGCAATGATGATACCCACAACAAGCACCATCTGCTTGACCATGTTCCCCAAGAAGGGATCGTCAACACCGGCGAGCTGGAAGAAGTAGGTCGTGTATCCAAACATGAGTGGAACTCCAACTACATTCTGGAATGTAAACGGGAGAGTTGATATGACGGCGCGCTTCATGTTGATCTTGTTCGTGAAGAGGGCTTTCCAATCTGAATTCTCACCTTTGGCTGTAGATGAAGATTCTTCCATTTCGTATTGGAGGACTGAGTATTCACGGTCGATATCGTAGTCTTTGACGTTCCCGACCAGCCGACGCAGTGCCTTTTTGCCTTCATCATGTCTACCCTTGGAAGCATACCAAGCTGTAAATGTTAGATAAACCCATTGAATCAATGACTGTACTTACATGGTGTTTCAGGGAGATACAGCATGGGGAATAGCCAAAGACCTGTAAAGACGAACTCGGAGTAGAAGATACGTCTGAAAGCCATCGGGTTCGTATCTTCGAGGATCTTTAGAGCGATGGCAAGAAAGACTTGTCCGAGAGCAAAGGCGAGAGAGAAGCTACCAAGCAAGGCACCTCTGAATTGCGGCAGTGCGACTTCAGACATGTAGACCATAACGGACGTACCCATCATGCCACCCGCACAGCCAGCGACCAGCCGAGCAATGAGAAGTGTCCACCAATTGGGTGCGATGATTTGAATGACGATAGACTAGCAACATCAGCATGACGTTCGAGACAGGTATGGATGAACTTACGAGTGTTAGAAAGAACGTGACACCCCACATATTAAACTTGCGACCAAACTTGTCCGCAGTAATAGGAGCGATACACTGGATCAAGATAGACGTAGCAAAGTAACAAGCAGACCAGAGAGAAATATGCTGAGCGTTAAGAGCTGGATTACCGGTTTCAGGGTCTTTAACTGTTGCGAAGTAGGAGATGAAACCTTCGTTGGCGACGATACTTCCTATAACCGAGTTTGCGTATCCAGCGTACCTAGGGTTATTAGAGAAGGTATTCGAGTGGGGGTTAATGTACGTACATTCCAGCTAGGGAAACTCCGAGGCCGGTGGTGTAGAGACGCCAGAATTTCTTTACACATTGGGCTCGGGTGAGAGTTGCAAATGCTGATGTTGGGACTGCATTGTGCGTTCCCTTCTCGTCGTGTACCACATCCATAGCCTCAGCTTTAGACATTTTGGATACCAGATGAACAGTCTATCTATATTCCAATGAACGGTTGAAGATCCACAAAGCATATTGACCTGAATTATATACATTACTGGCTCGGCCATCACTCCGAGAGAACGTATTCAAGCTGAAGTTACTCAGATACATGACTCGCACGGCATCTCTGTACCCCAGACCCCGCGAATCGAGTGACACTTGGAAAATGCGGGGAAATTGTGAAATGTGACCTCAAACTAGCGTCAATGTTACCATGACAGGGATGCAAACCTTGGTTGCAGCGGCATTCGGCAACGGAGGATATCCAGCAAAGGTTTAGTGTTCTCGACTATCCCTTATTGACGGTGAGACTTCGGGGAAGCTGTGGTTAAACACAGGCTCAAGGCAACCCAGAATGGTGAAGGTTCGCTGTAGAACATAGGTTGAGTAGCAGTTGTACACACACGATGGATGTCTAACTACGGAGTGCTCTCCGATCTTTGTAGCAGGAAACGCGGGGCTGCCAAATCGCTGAACATCAGAGGCTTTCTTCCCGACATCTCAAAGGCTTGGTCCGACTTTGACGTGCAGAGCACCGCCGGCGGTGGATTCAGAGACACAACCTACTATGTTCTATCACTACCTAGAGCATGTAACTATAGATAGAAATCAAAACTGTTGGTTTATTAACTACGAATTGCCCCGCATTTTATCACCAGATGTTTTACTATCAGTCTCCACATAGACAGAGGTGGCGGCAATAAAACAAAATGCACGGTAGTGAGAATTGGTACAAAGAACTGCACTTTTGAAGACTCATGACACGGATGCTTGTTTAAACAGAATGTACAAGAGACCTAATTCTCATTAACAAAAGGTTAACCGCCAGTAGATTGCTAGCTTCTCGTCCAAACTACCCTCGAGACTACTTTTGCACCATCTCAGTCCATCTCTTCTTCAAAACCTGCACAGCCCCCTTCGGTCTCCGATCCCTTGTAAAAACCCCCTTCTTATTCCCATCAACCCTAAAAATAAACGTAGAAGGCGTCTGGAAATCAGCAAAATTCCAAACATGCTCTCCAACAACACTATCCACCCTATCAAACACCCGATGCGACATTTCCAACACCCGACTCTGATATTCTTCACTCCAAGGAACGTCCCCAACCGTGTGTAGGCCAGCTAGTGTGTCGGCTCCGTAATCTGTCATTATGATGGGCTTGTTGTATTTGCCTGCCCAGCTGAGGAGACATTCTTCTAGGCCTTTTTCTGCTGCTTCGAGGTCCCCTGTATGGAGGTACCAACCGTAGTATCTATTGAGGCAGATTACGTCGAAGAGATCTGCTATGAGATCGGTGTGGATGTTGGCTTGATTCTCATTTGCGAAGGACACCGGACGAGTAGGATCCAGTTCCTTTGTCAAGGTGACCAGAGGTTCCATGTACTCGCGCGCACCAGCTTCACTAGCAGCTGGCTCATTCGCAATAGTCCACATAACACAACAAGGATGATTCTTGTCCCTCGCAATAAGCTCCCGAATAGCCTGCTCATGAGCCGCCTGCGTCTTATCATTCATCGTATCCGGCGAAAACGTAGGCGTGGGCTTCTGTCCGAACAGTCCAGCGACGATAGTGAGATTGAGACCCACAGCCGCAGTCTCATTGATGACCACAATACCATGACGATCTGCATATTCGAGGACTTCCTCAGCGTAGGGGTAATGAGATGTTCGGAAGGAGTTGGCTCCCATCCACTTCATTAATTGAAAGTCGTGGATCATGTATGCTGGATCGTGACCTTTGCCGCGGATGGGTGTGTCTTCGTGTTTGCCGAAGCCAGTGAAGTAGAATGGCTTTTCGTTGATGAGGAACTTGTTGCCTGAGACTTTGACGGTGCGTATCCCGACTGGTAGTTCGTAGGTGTCGACGACGGAGCCATCGGAACCGATGATTTCGGCCTTGAGATGGTAAAGATATCCTGCGCCAGGTTGCCAAAGATGAGGCGATGGAACTGTCAATGAGCCCTTTGTTCCGGTGGAGTTTGTAACTTCAACATTCTCTTCATCAACCAGGGTAATGGTGAGGGAGTGACCATGCAGAGACGCGTTGGTAGAGATTACAAAATCTACAAAGCCAGTCGTGTCCTCCACCCTGGTCACGACAGTAACATCATCGATGAAAACCATCGGCACACTACACAGCCACACCGATCTCGCAAGACCAGCATAATTGAAAAAGTCATGCTGGTAATGCTGTTTGTTTTTCCCATTTTCAAGGGTCTCAATCCTCCCAGGCGGGATAGTATGCCAATCCAACTCGTTGTTCACACTGACGGTAAGCCTCACCTTACAACCCGGCTTAACAATATCCGTGATATCGACTTCGAACGGGGTATAACCACCCACGTGTTCAGCAACAAATTGGTCGTTTATGTAAACGCGACCTCTGTGGGTTGCAGCGTCAAAGCGAAGGAAATATCTCTGCTGGGACCACGTTGACGGGACGGTGAAGTTGCGTTGGTAGTAGACCCAGCCGACGTGGTTGCGGATGTTTGGGTCAATGAAGATGTCGTTGTAGCTTGCTGGGACGGGGACTTGGAGTGTTGGTGGAATCCAGCGTTCCCATGATTTGTCATCCAAGGTGAAGTTCCAGACTCCATCTAGTGAGACGAGGTCTCGATGAGCGTTGGCTTGTGGTTTAAGCATGATAATCAGTTAATAAACAAATTTGTTTCATTCAACATCTGTCGTGGAATCGGGCAGTCACGAGCGATAGTGAAGTCGTTTTTAATTCTGAGGGCATTCTGCAAAGTAACTCGGACATGTCTCCGAGAATCTTGACTCTATACAGATTACAAAGACCGATGCAATCGTACGGATATTACCCGAGCAATTTGACATGCAGTCGTCATTGGGTGATCGCCAAAGTGGATTGATATATATCACGAGGGGTTATGATCCTTGTAAGTATGGGGTGAGTTTGTTCCACAAGATGATTTGGCTAGCTGAAGCTCGGATAAGGAACGGGTAAACCAAGGATCTAGTACGGAGCCGAATGCCTTGTTTTATGCGGCCTGCAGCTTAACTATACACCGATGAGCCTTGGGTGCAATCAAGAAGTGATTCTCCATCTCCATCATATCATCAGTCATTTCGTCATCAAGTCTTACCCCCCGACACTCCCGGAAGAATAAGACAGCGCCAAGTCTCAACTCCATCCAAGCCAAATGCATTCCAATACAAATCCGTGATCCAGCACCGAACGGAGACATTGCTGCTTTTTGTGCAGGTGTGATGCTAGACTTGTCCATGAAGCGATACCCGTCAAATCTGGCCAGTTAGTTTGAAGAGGTGTGAGGCGGGGGTTGATGACATACTTTGTTGCGTCTGGGAAGACATTTTCGTCGCGGTGGGTTGTGTATGCTTGTGTACTGACGACGGTGCCGGCTGGAAGATAATGGCCGCTTAGCGTAGCGCCCTTGCTAGGAACCACGCGAGGAAGAGAACCAGGTGCTGCGCCGTACAATCGTAGTGTCTCTTCAATAACACTATTCAGAATAGGCGCGTTCTTAAGCTCCTCAAACGCCAGCTCGTTACTAAGACCTGCCACTTCCTTCTCCAACTGTTCTTGTAATTGAGGATGTTTGAGAACAGCCCAGACAAGGTATGTAAGTGTAACAGCAGTTGTATCAGACCCCGCAACGATGAGATTACCAGCTTCTGATTGTACCATTGATTCGGTGATGTTAGTCTTTTCCTGTCCGTCGGCTTCGGCGACCATTTGGCTGAACAGATTGGCTCTACTCATGGCAGTTTGCATATTACGAACTGCTACTGCGCCATGATCGTAGACGACATTATCGGCGTTCAATAGCTTCTTGAGACCCTGCGAGGGGACGAATTTGAGAAACGGGTAGATCCAGGATAGTTCAGCTCTGATACCGCTGTTGATCATTGTGAGTTGGATGGAATCGATGTAAGATGTTTGCTATAATTGTCAGTAAGTAACCGTGGGCACTGGAGTTCCACTTACCCTTCCTTGTTCGAGCATATGGAATGACTGTCCGAATGACAAATGAGCAATGACATCTGTAGTCATAAGAGTCCACCACTTAAACACATCCGCACCAGCACCCATCGCATCGGTCTTGATCTTCCCAACCGCCAGCCCAGTCTTCTCTCGAATCTCAGGCTCCCAATTCGCCAACAACGAACTTACACTAAAAGCCCTCGCAAAGAGCTTCCTCCGTGCGGAATGCTGGTGTGGATCACGCATAGAGAAAATGCCAGGTTCTCCCATTGATGTATTTCCATCGTACCAAGCTGACTTTAAGAATCCGGAGCCGATTTTGTGGATTGCTGAGACAGAGTCTGGGTCGCTTATGGCTACTTCTTGAGGAGAGATCCGTACGATGGGACCGTAGTGTTTGTGAAGAGCGTGGATGTAGTGGATACGGTTGCCGGTTACTACGTGGTATTTTAGGATGAGGTGGGTGATATGCGTGTACCAAGGTCCGGGGATGTGTAGGAGTGGTGATGAAAGGGCGGTTATAAGGGTGTATGTTGCTGTGAGGAGGAGGACTATGCCTGCCAGTAGTGGCGTGCCAGGATAAACAAAAATAGCCATGTTTAACCACTGAGATGATTTGTTAATTACCGTTGAGCAATTGATGATCTCAAGGTTGGAGGTTTGGCGTGCTTATACATCCGGAGTTTTACGTGGGGTCGGGACTGTGGGGGTACCGCAGCCGACCGGAGTTTCTTCGAAGTCCGGCACGGCATCGCTCCAGTACCAAATCGGCTTCTGAAATGCCGCTTTCATCAGTCGAAGAACCGCTTTTAATTGATGGCACATTGCCACTAGGCTTCGAGTAACATCTCTTTCAAAGATGTTCAACTTAAATGAGCTGAAGTCTCATACAATGTGTTAATGTCAGCTGTACGGCTTAACTTCAAAGATACAAAAACAACATCATGACAAACTGAACCGCAATTTTCTTATTAATATGGATATATAGCATCGCTAATTGCCCATCATGCAATTCGGGGATGTTGTACTCTCCGTACTGCCGTTGAGTTGCATTGGGGTGACTTGAAACATGTGACCCCCACATCCCGATACAGATGCCGTGACACAGACCCCATCGACGAACCTTCCTTCATTGAGGCACCCAGCGTATCCTACCGATAATCATTCGTCTCTGCTCTTCCTCACTCGTCAGAAAAGCTTAGTCTTTCTCTGATCTTCAACCAACGCACTTTAAGTCGGTTTGTTCAAGCACCTTAACGTCTCAGTCTCTCTTTCGACACAAAGCAGAAGCTGCATTATTCCATTATCTCACCATGTCTCTGCAGGTTTTCTGAATATGGTATCAAATACCCGTAGGAGCTTTATAGCTTCTGAGGTGGATGCTTGTGACTCGTGAGCATGGAGTTGACAAAAATGCGCCCCAGAATCTGGGAAGGTTTCTCTTAGGGCTGAGAGATTAACGAATAAGAGTCCATGCGGACACTCACGACTTCAACTCTATTCTTTGAGTCACAATTTTTTAACACGTGGACATTGGAAGGTTCAATGTTTAATTCAGTTGTCTTTAACGAATCGAATGATGATATCTTGAGGGCTTGTTTGAGAGCCTGTCCTTATCTAAGTTTCTGGAATTTTGAATGGCGGCAATTTTTGTCACTGCCTGATCTCTCACGCAAACTTTGTATTTCTTCATTTTCAATCCACACAATCAATCCAGGACGTTTCACATCCCACCAGGTTTAATGTCACCTAATCTTCTTAATCGCCCAATATGATTCGGGAAACTCCGCAAAGCCTCGCATCAGTCTACCTGTCCCGACTCTGGCGTATTGTAAGTCTATCAGTATTCACACCCACACTTTAACTAACATGTCCGAAGCCGGCGATACAAGCCATCGCCTCAGCAACTATCTTCCTCGTCGCCATCATCGCACTGCTGATAGTTGATGTCTACCATACCGCCCGCCGACTATGCACTGCCGCTGGCCATAATCATAGCTTCTGGAATATTTTCCCGCACATTTTCAGCCGAAGCCCTCGCGATTACCATTATCGGCGGTCGATCGGGAAAATGGTGAAAATTCATCTCGAGGACGCTATTCTGGTTGGTCTCTACATTCTGATCCTCCCGGCTCTGTTTGTGCTTTTTGTACTGTGGGTCGCTCAGTACTGGCTTGTTCGCTGGGTTCTTGGAGGCTGTTAAGTGGCGAATCAATTTTAACGGCACTTGGGACTATTTACTCGCAGTTTCATCGGAACGATATGGCCGAGGTTTGGATCGACAAGAGATATTGAACCACCAGAGAGAAGCAATGCACAACGAAAGGGTCAGTGGTCTCATTCACAAGTTTTCTTTAATGATCAATGATCAGCAGATTGGATATCGGACTTCCTGGATAACTTCACCATTATGGGATATAGTTTGAGATAACGCCTCATGCTCACATTCTATGGAGTACGCATTTTGCCCCAAGACCACCTCGGCGTTTGAAATGTCTACAGACATTTTGCTAAGAATACAGCCAGATTCACGCGCCCCTCAATGTCAAAATACAGCTAATTAGTAGCTACTACAAAAGCGCCACATCTCGACTCCCATAGCTCCTTAGCTCTCCTTACAACTATCTTATCCACCTCGCCACTCCCATGCATAGCATTCGTAACAATCCAAGCGTGCGCAGCCATGGCTGCTCGTGGGGAATCGGCAAGCCCCGGTCGTACAGTGATGTCCCTCGTAATCAGATTATGATCCGCGAGGTCATTCGTCAATTCACTAAATAGAGCTGCATAGGTAGAGCGCCCTCTCCCTTCCCAGTCAGTACTATACCACACCTGGTACAAATCCTGAACGAAGTAGGAGTAAATATCTGTTGCAGTCTGAGGACAATCGAGGCCTTCAAGAACAGGCCCAAGGCTGAATGCCCAGATACCGTTTGTAAATGCAACGAGTACCTCTATGCCGTATGGGCTCATGTCGGCGACTTCAGCGTGGTTGAATGTGTTTTCCGGAAACTTAGATAGGAGTTTTATGATGGGTTTCCAGGCTGCGACCGAGGCACAGGCGGTCTGGGACTCTTTTCGGTACGTGTCTCAGGCACTGAGGGCTCTGCGAATGAGAGATTCAATGTCCCTCCAAGTTTGGTCGGGAAGAGAAATCGGCATTTCGGTGTTGAGATGTAGCTTCCAACTGCAGGATTTGTTTACCGGGGCTTCAAATCATTCATGACAATGAAGTGAGTCGAAAGAGAACGGGTTACGCTTTGGTTTTCAACTTGTAAGCTCAAGCGTAGAGATGTGCACTTTGGTCATCATGGATGCTCAGCTTTCCTTCGATCATACCGAACTGCCAATTGAAGCGATGTCAATGTTGTTAGAGTATATCTATAGGATTGTAGAATAAGCATAACTGCATTGCTCCACCAATAAGCTAGCTCCACAAGAGTCTAGCCGGATTTCAGCTAGCGCCCAGGCCAATGATAAGCTTAATCACCCAGAGTTGGAGGTGATCAGCAGAGCCTGGTTTCTCAATGAAGCTATTACGCTCAGTAGGTATAAAACGCAATGTTTGAACCCGAGTTACATGTGACAGCAGAAATTGCTAAATGGTACTTCCGACTCAATGGCTGATTCACAGCCTACCAGAATGCCATTGCTGGGGGTCATTGGATTATGTACAAGAACGCCTACTGGGCGAGGTTATGCACCATTATCTGCACTGCCAAAGGTTGAAAACGCCACAAAACTTTAGGGATGACCCCCGAAAGAAAATGCCTTGCATAGCCACAGCGACTGATTGACTCATCCAAGGCGCTTTGTAGTTTCTCTTTCAACTTCCTCGAAGGACAACATCTCTTCCTTGCATTATCAGAAACTCCTACAGCTACCCTATCGCTTATACCAACAGGCCTGGGCTATGGCCGAAGCACTAGGTGTAGTCGCGAGCGCGATTGCAGTAATCCAGATTTCGCAACAAGTCATCAAGCTCTGCAAATTCTACATTGAATCACTCAGTTCCGAAGCACCTTCTAGCTTACGCGCCGTTCTAATCGAAGTTTCCACAGTCAAGTCCGTTCTCGAGGGCTTGGAGTTCTTATCGACATGCGACACCTTCACCCCCGCCGTGCAAAATCGCCTGGCGGCTTCCGACGGCCCCGTTGAAGGATGTAGAGCCGCGATGGCAGCACTAGAGAAGCTGTTCCCCAAAGACTCAGTTCAGAATGGGCAGAACACTTCGAAACGGCAAAGAGTTCAAGCAACATTAACAAAATTAGCATGGCCTCTGAAACAGGGCCGGGTTCAGGACCTCATTGAGCAGATCAGAAACTACAAGGCTGGCATCCAACTCGCGCTGACGACAGAAGTTACGTAAGTGCTCACATTCGAAAATTAAAATCATCTTTGAAACCGCGATGTTAAACCGAAGATACTACTTCTCTTGAATCTCCAGGCCAAATCCTTTACAGCCCATAGGCGATTTGGATGTTGAGACGTATTGGTCGTGATGTCAGAGCTCTATTTGGACATCAAAGTCATTTTAATCATGGTTACATATCTCGCTAGATGAGACTAACTCAAGGAAAGAATCATATAGCTCTCTTGCTAACCGGGAGTAAAATTTAGGAAGGATATCAAAGATATCAAAGCAGCTTCAGAAGAGATTCGCTCCATTCTGAACGGTAGGAGACTTCAACCAAGGTGATAACCGATGTCAGACTGATATTTCATAGAAGAGCAACGCCACAAAGTCTACAACTGGCTAACGGTGACCGATCCTTCACCCCTTCACAATCGATCAAGGCGACTTTATGAACAAGGAACCGGAAGTTGGATGCTTCGATCACCACACTGGACCGAGTGGCTGGTCTCGAATATCCGATGCCTTTGGGTCCACGGTATCCCAGGTGCCGGAAAAACCATCCTTGCATCGTGGTTGATCGAACAAGTCCAGGATCATTGCAAGAAGTCCTCAAAAATGAATGCACTATGTACGAGCGTTTATTACTACTGTTACTTCGGCCACCACCAAGACGAGACGGTACCGTTTCTGAGATGGATTATCGCTCAGCTTTCACGTCAAGCAGGAATTGTTTCTAGTTCTGTACACGACCTTTTTAAAAGGGGTGGTGAGCCAAGCATTCAGGAACTACTTGACTCGCTAGAACAGATACTCCAGGTCTTTGGCAGCGTATACATTGTGATCGACGCTGCCGATGAGAGTAACACTCGGCAGGACCTACTCGAAGTCATTCATACTCTTGTTACCGATCCACGATTTTCCACTATCCAGATGCTTGTCACGAGTCGAGAATATATCGATATTGAACTAGTAATGGAAAAGATATCTGTCTCCGTACCAATGTTAAATGAACTGGTTGAACAAGATATCCGGATTCACGTCCGGTCAATCCTACGATCGAATCGAAAGTTCCAGCGCTGGTCTAGTGATCTTCTCAAGGAGGTTGAAGAGGCTGTTTCCACTCAGGCAAAGGGAATGTATGTACTTGCTCACAATAACATTATCATTCTGCTTACAGGGGTATATGTTTCGGTGGGCCGTCTGCCAGCTGGATGAATTGCAGCGCTTAAAAGGCGAACGCTCTGTTGTCAGTCATGCGCTAGCAACTCTACCAAAAGACTTGGACGAGACTTACGAACGGATCTTTCTTCGGATACCGCAGGAGGATTGGCAATTTGTTTCTCATGCTTTTCAATGGCTTTCCTTCTCTGGGGAAGTCGGCACTCCTCAGGATGGTACTCCGTCCGTTCTTCTCCTGGAGGCAATTGACAGCAGTACAGCACGGACGGGTAATCCCAATTCTAATGCACTTTACGACTCAGAACGATTGCGAGAGCTTTGTGGATGCCTCATTAGCAGTTTAGGAGACGGTATATCATTCGCGCACTACACAGTCAAGGAGTATCTGGACTCAGCCCGAATACGACAAGGACCGCTCTCCTTCTTTTCCGCTGAATGGGACAAAGTTCTGTCCACATGCTTGGATATTGTGTTACTTCAGGCACAAAGATTCGCTTCAAGTGATCTGGAAGGCATCAAAACGGCAAGCTCTGTTTTGTCTTGCTATGAAGACATATGGACAAAGCTCAGCTTCTATTCGGCGTTTCATGCAATCACCGCAATAAGGAGATGGGGACAAGAAATAGCTGCCGACGATAACTTCTTTGGACGGGTCAAGGCGCTCCTAGATCCTTCCACTCAATACTTTATGCACCTCTTCGAAGTTGACCACTGTGAAGATGAAGATATATGGAATGATTTATTCGACGCCGCTGGAACAACAATGGATGGCATGGCTTGTACCATCGTTTGGAATAAAACCGCCACAGATAATGATACGTTTGTATTGCTGAGCCTGTTGCTCGTGCTTGACGATCTGGAATCACCCATATTATCCAGACTGTTTCGGGAGGCAGATCTCAAGGCACTTTTCAGCAACAGTATAGTGCTTGAAAAATGTATGTGGTTTAAAAGATACTCGAATGAGGGCACCTGGGGCGGCGAAGCAAAGAGATACGAGTTCAATGGCCCACTCATGGAAGTGATGGGTCAATTTGTAGACCATCACTTAGTGAGTTTTCGCAGCTTACTGGTCAATTACACCCGCTTTTACAAACCATCTACGACTCTCATATATTTTATAGGACACCACATGTCAGACTTCGACTCGCAATCCACCTGCGAGGAGAGTACCTCCTTCTGTCCGGTCCGATATCTATTGGAAGCTGGAGCACAACCCAATCTCCCAGGATATCGCCTTACTCCATTGCAAATGGCTGTCGCGGCCCGGGACTTGGAAGGGATTCGATTACTACTCCATTTCAGGGCCGATCCAAATTATGTCGGGGATCCATTCGGCGTTATATGGCCAACAAACGGCTTTCTCGCCGAGTTCAATAGGTTTCAAGGAATATCACCACTTTCCATTTGCAGGAGCGGTGATTGTGTGTACGCGGAAAGTGATTATAGAAAGAAGGCAAGAGAACCTTTTTTGAAAACTATTGAGCAGTTGCTTCTTAACTATGGTGGAAGGGAGTTCCAACCGGAACAGACAGAGCCTGTTACAGCAATAGCTTGTAAATAGTCTTATAGAAGCGTATGTACTAAAGATATAATTAAGAAAGAGATTTTGAACTGGAAATAAATTTACACTTATATTTTAGTGTAAAAACAAATAAAAGGCTATAGGATTAAGGTTAAGAGTTGAAACAGTGGAGATTCGCTCGACTGTTCAATCCATTGCATGATGATCTTCTTGGTTGGTACGACTATACGGCGAATGATCACCGATTTGGTGTATGGTAAGTTGAGCCCGTTCAAAATGCAGCACGTCATGAATTAACAGTCTCATAGGAAGAACTCGGCCAACGGCCAAGGAACCTTCACTCGCATCGGCGACCTAATCGGTAACATCTACTGCATCCCGCGAGGCCTCCACTTCGCCGACGTCAACGCCGATGGTCTCGATGACATCATCTGCGTTTCACCCAGCGGCGACCTTCACATGTCCCTGAACCAAGGCAAAGGCAACGGCGAGAAACCTCCCTCATTCAAATACATCGGCCTCATCAAGTCCGGCGAAGGCCATCGAGATCGTGTCCGCCTTGCAGATTTTGATGGCGATGGTCGAGTTGACTATGGCATCGTCGCAGATAATGGACATGTTACCTTTTGGTGAAACGGAGGTAATGGTGAGAAACCTGAGTTTTGGCAGAAGGTTGGTATAAGAGCTACTATGGCTCCTACGGAGAGTGGATGAATACTTCTTTACTGATAAGAAATATATAAGTTAAGGTACTATTGCTATAAATAAAGAAAACTATAACTATAAATAATGCCACTTAATATTCAATTTATCCCAATATACCAGTAAAAGATCTTTACACCAAAGGTAAGGTCTATTAGACCTTCTTAACAAGGGGCATCTGTACACGCGCAGTTAATCCCGCCCGGAGCTTGGCACTGAGGAC
>QGEC01000195.1:0-57210 GCA_004367155.1 Fusarium clavum | reverse complement strand
AAGAGTAAACAAGATAAATTAGACTGAAAACAGAACTTTTGGGGAGAAGAGATAGAGAAAGCTGATTATACGGACAATTAGATGAGATGGCGTTGTTCTGTGTCCCCCTTGTACAAGCATTTGAGAACGAATCGTCCTAGCCAAAAAGAAAACACCAAAAAAACATACAACAGCGGGGATTCGCTGGTCGTCACCGACCCAACTACTAATCCGCCGGTTAGTGGCTTGACTATGGGAGAGCGGACGGGATCCCGTATTTTCCACTACCTTTGGTCGTATGTGAAGGAAGAAGGCAATAGAATGGTATATGTTGTTGACAGTCAAATACAAGTCTAAGCTACAGGAATTGGTTGTGCAACTGGATCTTGACCCAACAATGGTGGCGCAACAAGAAGCTGTTCCATGTCACGCGTCAAAATCTCAGGCGTGGCACCACTCAATGATTTTGCACCAGTCAACTCACCCCAGCCGAGCGCAGACGTCCAAAGATTGATACCAATTTCCACCTGTTTTTGGTCTACTTTCTTCCAACTCTTCCGCACCTCCTCATACGCTGTTCCCGCCTCATCATTGTCTGGTTGTGTGGCACGTGGCTCCCAAGCTTCGCTGGCAGACTCGAAAGAAGGAAATTGATTGCCAGGAACCTTGTAACGCATGGCCTCGAGGGTGTTGAAGGCCTGGATGACTTCTGTGGAGGGCTTTGAAGGCGGTACTGCTAGTCGATAACCAGAAGCAACCAGCGACGACTTGCCACTAGACTCATTTAGCAGGTTTTTGACCTGTCTGACGGATTTCGAGGGATCCTTCGATTCATCATCTAAGAAAAGGTTAGAAATGATTGTGTTCAACCCAGGATAAGTGAAGGAGATATACAAAGACCCCAGACCGCCCCTGGCGCGGATTTCATTGTCTGTGCCCAGCTCCAAGCGTGACTGATATCATGTTCTAAGTGAACATTACCCTTTGAGTCGGTTGTTCTTTTTTGAATCTTAACGGTCAGTACAACATTTAGCGCCTGCATCCCATGCATCGGCTTGGCGAAAAGAGGATCTGTGCCTTGCGTCTCCTTGGCGTCCTTCTCATTACCAAAGGCGATGTGATTTGTAGGGAATCGGCAAGTCAAGGAGAACGAGAAGAACCCTCCCTGTACTCTCCAAGCGGTGGAACTAGTCGGCGTAGATGCCTTTTCTGGTGCAAGGATGCCCGTTTCTCCAGAAAAGATGTGTGCTGTATTGGGAGTCGTCAAGGGATCTGGGCCAGATACAGCCTTAGGACCCGTTCCCGTTTGAAGAACAAGTCGGTAAAACTCATCAAGTAGTAAGATCTTGTCCTCGTCTTTGTTGGGCTCACCTCCGAATGCAATGTCAAAGCCAAACACCCATAAGTCAACATGCACGAAACCAGACATAGGTGGTCCTTGAATGTGCAGGACAGCTCCGATCTGGATGTTGATGTGAAGATGCACAAGCCACAGGTCCATGTCGTACCTGACTCCAACACTGATTTTGCTTTCGCCTTGGAAGAAGAAAGGGTCGTAGTTGATCAGAAAGTCGACCGTTGCGTCGAAGAAAGCGGAAAGCGGTCCTAGACTGAGTGTAGCACGAAGATGTCCACCGCCCATGCAGGCTTTGGGGGTGATAGCAAAGTATGCCTCGCCAAGAATAGACACAGTGTTATTCCAGGACCAGCTGATTGATAAACGCTCCGGGTTGGGATAATGTGCTGGGACGACGAAGCTGGGATGATAGCCACCCGCAGTAAACACCCAGTCGTCCTCTTGATGACCAGATACGCCTTCAACGCGCGCAGGGTTCTTCCACCAGTAGTACATAGCAAATCCTCCTTGTACATGGCAGCTTGGATCCAAGATGAAAGAAGTAGGCGAGAGTTGCGCTTCAATACGCATCACACCAGCGTCGGGGTCAATAGTAGCCAGCATGCCCATCTCGAGGTGAGCAAACTTCTTCTTTGCTTTGGTGTCTGGTACATCACACACTGCGACACCAAATAAACCGAGCTTGACGCTAGGAGCCCATTGCACCACTACCACAGCATCAACACTCAAGACTTTGAAAGCGCTGACCTTGAAACCAGCGGCAACCCACATCGATCCAGGGTTAGGGTTGATCCAACCACCTGCCTCGGGCGAAAGTAACTCTGTCAGCTGTTGCATCGGATCCTCCTTGGCCTCGTCCATGGCTACGAAAGGGAACTTTCGAACATCTTGTACAGCTGGCCAGCGTAGCGAGAGGTTATAGCCAAATCCTGCAGTGATACCAGAAACCTCAGCGAACCCAGCCGTGATCAGCGGACCGTCCAGTTTGAGGAACACGAAAATGCTCGTTTCGCCATTGCCTGTCTTCTTCTTGCCATAGAAACCAGCGGCCTGGAATTTCCACGGTTCGAAACCAGCGACGACGCCTCCAGCATAGTACTCCATATCGGGGTTGTCGTAGTGCAGGTATAAACCGGCTATGGTGACGGGAGCTTTGTTGAAGGCTACACCCAGACCTCTCAGGTTAAATTTGATGTTGTCCATTCCAAAGTTGTTTAAAGTGACGCCCTTGTCGAACTTGACGCCCAAAGATAGATCAAGTACCGTGAAAGACACAGGACCAAGCTCCAAAGTAGCGTCCAGAAAGTCGGTAGCTTCTGAGATTCCGACCTCAGAACATGAGCATTTGTTCGGATCTGCAGTTTTTCCAAATAATCGGTTGGCCAGGCAGATTTGACAGCTCCAACAAGCAGAGTAGGGTCGCGCTGTCGCGAAAAGGTGGACATGACTCCAGCTTCAAGGTCTTTTGCTTTGTGCAGTTTATCGTCAATCTCTTTCCTCAAATCTTCTATCTTTTTAACCAGATCCTTGATCTTTGGGGTCAGCGAGTCTTCAATGGTAGACTTGATAGTATTCGCTTTTGCTGGGCCTTCAGGGTCGCTAAGGTATTTCCACCACCAAGAGAACAAGTCCCATCTCAACTGAGTCAAAGTTCGATTTGCAGAATCAAGAAGAATTTGCTTTTCGTTCAACTCGTTCAGTATCTCTTTCTGCTTGTCAGTTGGCTCCATTGGCTTTTTGTCGGCTGGATCATCGCCACCACTGAGATGGAAACGTTTCCCTCCTTCTGCATGATCGTAGTTGTATGTCATGAGTAGATCGGCAGCCTCGCGTTGGGATTCAACACCATCATCGTGTGCCTGTAGCAGCTTCTGGATCCCATCTAGACTAGACTCTAGATCCTTTAGCGGATCGGGATCAAAGTCCTTGTGTGCATGAACATAAGCCAATAGCGCATCCATGGGCGTCATGCCAACGGAGATTGGCAATCTGTTCATGAGAACTTTGCAGCAGTCGTTTGCTGGAACATTTTTGGGCGGGTTGTGAAGGTCCCACTGCACTTCGTACATGGCGCCATGGCAGAGAAGTCTTGTTGAGTCCTTGGTATTTAGCCATTCCGATAACTGGGGAATGAGGGAGGAGGGCACCATGGCCATATTGTTGACATCAAAAACTTCGGTTCTGGCCGGAACCTTGCCGGAATCGGTGTTTTGAAAGAGCAAATCTGACTCTGCTTCGGCATGCCATCCTACAACGTAGTAGCTCGCTTTTGCTTGCTCCAGATATTTGCCCTTTTCATACTCAAAGTTGTCAACAATACTGAACACATTGCTATTATGTGGCTGGTAATCGGGGAAAAGCTGATTAGAGCTGCTTAAGAGGCTCAATGGCACACGATCACAAACAGTCTCTTCCCAACCTTTCGCATCCTTCTTGAAGCCAATAAAGACTTCTGCTTGATCGTCTATAACCACTCCAGCTCGTTTCGAAGCGTCGACAAAGGGAGAAACATCAACTTGTAGGTCGACGGTCTCATCGAGATCGTCCAGCATCGACTTGCGGTCGCTCTCGACGACCCACGCCTGGACTTTAGGTATGTTTACCTGGGGCTCGATGGCTAGTTTATCGCCAACGGATTCCAGGCTTCGGATGACGAGCCATCGGTTAGGGACTGGTTGATAAGATGGCGCGCTGGAGTCTAACACTCGCGGGTCCTTCTCTGGCTCTTTCGCAGAAGTAGTTGGCGTAGGGGTTGAAGCCGCTGGCTTCGCTTTGGCCGTGGTACCATACCGGTAAGGCCTTGGAACCGTCCAATGCAAATACACTCCAAGGCGGTTACGCCTTGTCGTCCGCCGTCCAAGATCTGTACAGCGAGAGTTGTGTTTGGAGGGAGAGCTATAGTGCAAATCGGCATGATCCAAAATATCGGGTTGGATAGAAAAGCGCTCAAGGCGCAAGAAGGTGTAATTGGGTTGAGTAATGGGAGCAATCTTTGCATCTTGGACATCTCCGTTGCATACTTCTTCATTGAAGACGAAGGCATCCAGCTTCATGGGGAGGAGGGCAACTTCTGGAACTGTAGGCTCGGGAGCCGGTGGTTCAATAGGTGTGTCTCCCATTGCGATTGTGGTGAGAGCAGTATATGCAAAATTATTGCTGTGAATTTGGTGTTTGTGAATTGATGGCTGTCCTTTGGAAGCCGTTACTCAGAAGCTTTCGCACTGATGTTCAAAACTTGGGTATAAGTGAAATGATCCATCCAAGGCTTGTTTCTCCAACGGGAACAACGAACCATCCCTGGACGCACCGCCGCATCTGGGTCATATGCACCATGGAATCTGGGTCAATTCTCCAAGTCGGCTATCCCAAAGGATCCTGCTACATGGTCTCGAACTACCCACACGTATTGAGGGACTAGCTTCATGTAGTTCTCGTCACAACTGTTGTGGCAGAAGCTCTTTCGGGCGGTTCGACGCGTACCGTATCGGCGTGATTTAAATCAATAGCTCGGAAAAAGTCCGCCTGAACACGCCCGCCATCGATAGTCTATCAGCTATGTTTCGTCCTGCCCGTTTGAGAACTCTAGAAACGTTAGATAGCATTCAGAACCACCATGCATGTTCCCACGTCTGCAACGCCTGAATCCCTGCCCCAGGGAAATTCGATAGTCTGGCATTAGCGCCCGCGCAACTGCATGTCTTAGCACTCAGCTCGCCACCTAAACTGCTAGACTAGTCCAAACAGTACTTGGGAGATACTTGAAGACAAAGACACAAGAAAGTCTGTTGATCGAAAAGGTATTGCGGGGTTGTGCCTTGTTTTCTCTTGCTGGCAATCACTTGCAGTCGCCTCACCTCCAAATTGAACAGTCGAGCAGAGCATTGAACAGGTATCGTAAAGATGCTTCCTTACGCTGCTCCCCATGCCTTGCAACGATCGCCTCGCCATTTGGTCCTAGACAAGGCAAAGAGGCAGATAAAACAAAACAATGAAGTTGCTGGAACTTCCTCATCTGACAAACAAGTCTTTGAGACCCTTCAACCCGGTTATGTTAAGCTTTACTCGCACTTTAAACCCCAACTTCAAGGTGGTGATTATACTATCACTGCGCAGCAGGACATTAAGACCAGTGATGGCAAACAGGAGCTCAAGCGACAAGAGACAACGCAGAATTTCTCTGTAGTTGCGCCTCAGTTTCAATTGCCGCAAAATGCCATTCTCTCTGTCTATCCTCCCCAAGGCCAGGCTGTCTCAGTCGAGACGCTACCGCATGTTGTCTTCAACGATCCTCATCTCCCGTGGACAAGAGAAGTTATCGAGGGAAAAGACAGCGACCGCAATCAAGTTCCGTGGCTCGCACTTATTCTCTTCACAGCTGATGAGTTGAGACTCACAGCTGAGGAATTGAATGGATCAGAAACGAAAAAGAGCTTATTTAGCAACTGCAAAAACCTCGACTTGGGTGACGATCCCAATGACAAGACGTTAAAACCAAGTGCTACTCAGAGTATCCGGCTCTTTGAATCAGACATTGCACTGGTCAGCGAAGTGACTAGTGCTTGTAAAGAGAATGACGATACCGACGTGAAGGATCCGGCATACGAAACTGTATTTGTCAAGACGAAGCTCTTCAAAGAGTTGGTCAGGACCTACAATGCAGGGAAGGCTGTACCGGATCAGGACATGGACAAGCCAGATGTCTCGCGATACCAATTCCTCAGCCATGTCAGGAACGCAAATACCGAGGGAACCGCTGAATCTGGAGGAGGTATGGGCATGGGTGTATTTTCGGTCATCTTTTCCCATCGCACAGGGTCTGTGGGCAGTCCAAAGCCTGTCCCGGTCGTTGCTCATCTGGTATCATTAGAGGGGATTCCTGGTATGAAGTGGCCAATACCAGAGTCATCCAAATATGTGGTCCTTCCGACGCTGCACAGTTGGGTGTACACAAGCCTCCCGTCTAATACAGTCACCATTGCAGACAGGATGCGGCAGGTTGGGGATAGCACAGGGCTCCTTCGGCCACCAAAGTTGGTCTTTGAAGCGGCAACTGATGCTTCCCCAGATGCCAAGCGTATATATGGCCGTTTGAAGGACGGCTACACCATCGTGCGGCATCGAGTTCAGACGGGCGAGGTGACAGCTGCAATGGTTAGAGGACCACTTGTCCCAACAACAAGCAACGAGACTCCAAAGCAAATGAATAAACTATCCAATGCTGGCACGGATCTTCAAATTCTCGATCAGACTTTGGGGATGATGGACATCACGTATTCATCCGCGTGGCAGCTGGGCAAGGCATTGGCCATGACTGACGCAACATTCTGCGCCGCTTTGAATCGGCTACGTACAGTCATCCAACGCTTGTCCATGAACAGGGCGAAAAGCAAGTTCGTTCCAACGGCCAGTCTTGACCAAACCATCAAGTCTGTTCCTGAGATGATTGGTAGCTTAGTAACGTTGAGCCAACTCGAGTCTAACAAGACATCTGAGAATCTGCTAGCCAGATGGAACACTGGAGTCAAAGACACTGTCGATCTCTCACTTGGTAACGAGAAGTTGGCCAACAAGTTCCAAGAAGAAACACGAAAGGCCATGGAAGAATTGGCAGCTCCTACAAATGACGACCCTGATGATATTATTTATAACGAATTGAACAAGCCCACGTCAACTGACTGGATGACAGTTCTAGCATGGATCATGGATAGGAAGTTCCTGGCTGGTATACCCGCGCATTATCTCATCATGGACCCTTCGTTCTTACCGCCTGAATCATTGCGCTTTTTCCAGATTGACCAGAGCTGGATGGATGCCATGATCGATGGAGCATTGAGTATAGGAAATCACCTCGAATCGCACGATGACAAGATCCGAGCTGCCATTAAACGCGCTGTTAACCGATACTGCAAAACACCTATTTCACAACTCAATCGGCCGCCTCAGATCCCCTCTTTCGGGTTCTTCATGCGCAGCGATCTAGTAACTCAGTTCCCAGACTTGAAAGTCGAGGCGCATTTTGATCCCCCGCTTGATCCCACCTGTGCACCTATCCTCCGCCATGAGAATATCGCGGATGGTGTCATGCTTTGCTTGTTTGATAGAGTTCCAGGCAAAGGTGATAAAGGTGGTTTGGAGACGATACAATTCACACAGCCGCCTCATCAGCAGTCCTTCTCCATTGGATCCAAGCTAGACGAGGTTGAGCTACATCCAACTTATCGACGTATCTACTGCGAGTACGATGGTTCATCAAAGCGAGGTGATACGCTTGAAGGCAACAATTCTAAAAAGTGGTATAATCCACCACCTCCAGAAGACTCCGATGCTCCGGTATTTGTATGGGGGCAAGAGAATGAGATTCGGACCTTGATCTTCCCATCGTATCCGGACGATGTCTTCAAGCGATTGCATGACAAAATGCCCAAGAAAGCGGATGGAAACTCAACCTTTACTGATGATGCGGCCACTGCGGCCATGGTCGGCATCGCACTCAACGATTCATGCTATGAACTCATTATATCTCTCGGCCAGCAAGAAATCAAACCACAGCCTCATATGCTCCGTATGATGAATGCCTGGTCTGCTCCTCTATTTCTCAACGCCATGGCTCCATCTCTCATCGAGCTAGAGCCGCCTCCGGTCGCATCAACCATACCAGCACTCAAAGACCGTCCCGACCTCGACACTACCGACGACAACTTAGCACCTCATCATAGAACAGTGTTCGAAGCATCCGAGGAAACACAGCAGGTCGTCGAACAGAACCTTAGCGACAAAGGCAGCAGCGCCGCCGTGTTGAACAAGCCGAACTTCCAATATGACATTTACCCCATTGCCTCAGAGCGCGACATGTCCGGTCCAGTGACGAGCATCAAGGTCGAAAGCAACGGCGGCTATGCCCAAGATCTAGTCTTTTCCATCGTTCTCGATTGCGGAAACCTAGTGAGCACGCTCTGTCTACAAGAGATCCAATTCATCATCGAGATGGGGCCCGTGACAAACTCTGATAAGAACTTTCTTATAAGCTCTTATACCGGTCCTGCACCAACGATGTTGAGTAATTTACGCTTCAATGTCATTGTTGAGCGGATGCAAACGGCGTTGTTGTTACGGGTGGTACCACGCACGACGAAGCCGGAGGGAGTTCCATGGTACAAAGTCAATGAGGCGAGTTTTGTGCTGAGTATGGTTGAGGTTAATCATTATAAGGAAAGTAAACTTGCTTATGTTAAGTACGGCGAGAGGTACGATAAGACGGGCTGGTTTCGACGATGGATACAAGTACAAGTCACTCCCACTGCGCAACAATAGAATTATCGTAGGGGCTTATTCTGAGGATCAGCTCCACTACTTGGTTGTCAGAGCGAAATGCATATTTAGAAAGCTTTTCAAGCGTCATCGCGTCGATATCCGAATTTGTTACAAGTGCTCGAGAAGAGTGCAAAGCAAATTATCCTACCTACCCTAGATCTAAGTGCGGTCAGAAGATGATCAAGCTGAATCGTTCAACGCTGCGATGACACTGGCTTGCGATCCATGTCAGTGTCAGATAAGATAATCTGAACTGGGATCTCTTGTTTTTGAACCTTGACTCAAAAACCCCGTACGCAATAACCCAAACCCCAGATTTACTATTTTGAAGGTTTGCCTAGCGGGTCACGCATTCAAAGAAGCTTATCGCGGGATCTTGATTGAGTCGGCAGATGAATCTGGAGAAACTTGGGGAGGAAATGAGTAAAAATGTTCATGCTCGTTCGTATTACCAATAGAGTGTTGCTGTATCGTGCGATGCGGCTCTTCGGTAGACAAGCGTTGCCGAGTCCATAGCGTCAACGGCCAGACACACCATCAATTCCCTAATGCCAAAGCCCTGTCGCTTGTCAGGCAGGGTCTTCAAAGATAGTGCCGTCTATAACCGTTACTGCAATGTAGACCAAGCACTAAAGCAATGCATATAGGCAAGGCTGATATTGACCATATAAACTTTAGACCCTGAACAACCGCCCTCTGCTGACCTCCCCGGCATTCAACGACTTTCAGCTCAGCTCACAATCGGCTCCGCGTCTCAGGGGCGAAAAAAAGGATATCATCTTATGACTCGGCCCCTCCGCTATGAGCAATTAGGTAAAATGGACCGACTTTTGAGTAAGAGAATCCACAAAAGACGGTCACCTTGTTTTCTCTAGCAAAGACATCTATTCTTCAACTCAATTCTCACAGCTGAAGAGGCCTAGAATATTACCTGTTCTACAATTAAAATAAAGATATTGACCAAGAAAGATCTTGCAAAAAGTCGGATTTTACTGGTTGTTTAAACTACTGACGTTAGCTGGTGGATCTATCCGAGACCGAACCAACCAAGAGCCTCAAAAAGAAGCTTTTTCTAGAAAACACCAACGGAAATATCCACTTTAGACTCCATGGATCGTGGAGTGGTCCTGGTCCTTTCGTATGACATGGACTGACAGACTTTTCTTGCCTCTTCCCAGCTTTTACAATGACAGATTTAATCTCCACGTCCGACGTCGGTCTAAAGGGGAGTCATTCATGTTGCCCTATTCCTAGCTAGCATTAATACAAAACTTGACGTGTCCCACTCACTCACTTACCCTTCTCTACATACAACACGACCACAAGTATTCTCGGATTTTACAATTCGATTCACATAAACCGTCTGTGTGACAATGAGAGATCTACGGATAATCTAAACAATACCAACAACATGAACAACGATATTACTCCCGCGGCCGAGCCCGCCAACAAGAAAAAGGATACTCCCCAAACGGACAACAACATCCTCTCCGACAACACCCCCCAAGATTCGGACTCAACCAGCGAAAAAATGATCGGCGAAGTAACCGAATTCGAAAAACGCAAAATCCTCGACGGAAAAGCGAAATTCAACCGTCTAGGCTGGAAGCGCCTGACAATCGTCCTCATCGTCCAAGCCGTCGCCCTAGGATCCCTCTCTATTCCTGGAGCTTTCGCTACGCTGGGCATGGTCGCTGGTGTGATTTGTTCAGTGGGTATCGGTCTCATAGCCATTTACACGTCCTACATCGTTGGCCAGGTCAAGGTTAAATACCCGCATGTAGAGCATTATCCTGCTGCGGGTGGTCTCATGTTTGGACGATGGGGTGCTGAGATTTTTGGAGGCATGGTTACGGTTCAGCTTTTGCTGCTTACTGCTTCGCATTGTCTCACAGGAACAATTGCGTTTTCGACACTTACTGAGAGTAACATCTGCAGTCTTGTCTGGGGCGTCATCTCTGCTGTGCTCCTTCTCATCCTCGCGATACCTCCTAGTTTCGCAGAGGTAGCTATTCTTGGCTACATTGACTTTGTGTCCATCATCGCTGCCATCGGAATCACCATCATCGCGACGGGTATCAAAGCTGGAGAATCACCTGAACCAACGAATTGGTCTGCTTGGCCCAAGGAGGACATCACGTTCGCGCAGGCGTTTATTGCGATTTGCAATATCTTCTTCGCGTACAGTTTCTCCATTTCACAGTTCAGTTTCATGGATGAAATGCATACGCCTACCGATTACATGAAAGCCATCTGGACGCTCGGCGGCTTGGAAATCTTCATCTATACCCTTACAGGCGCTCTCATTTACTCCTTCGTTGGAGTCGATGTAAAATCCCCTGCCCTTTTGTCCGCAGGTCCTCTCGTCGCAAAGGTAGCCTTTGGCGTTGCTTTACCTGTTATTTTCATCAGCGGGTCTATCAACACTACTGTTGCTGTGCGTTATATCCATGGTCGTGTCCATGAGAATTCGATCGCCAAGTATATCAACACTCCCAAGGGATGGATCTCTTGGTTGGTCTTGATCAGCATCTTTACTTGGGTTGGCTTTGTCATTGCTGAGGCTATTCCCTTCTTCAGCGACTTGATCGCTATTACGTCCAGTTTGTTGAATTCTGGATTCACGCTGTACTGGCCTGCGACTATGTGGTTCATGCTCCTCAAGAAAGGAAAATGGTACAGCCGCAAGAACCTCCCCATTGCAATCGTCAACATTATCATTTTTATTCTGGGACTTGTCTTTTTGGTCGCAGGAACTTACTCCTCAGTCGTCGATATTGTAAGTCGAACATCACCCAATGCTTCAGAAACAGCAACTAACATTTCTTAGATGGACCAGTACGACCACGGAACTGTCAAGAGCCCATTCACTTGTGCTCCTCTTGGCTAAGAATGGCAGGTTGGTGAGTAAAGTCCAGAGCGACGGGATACTCCATGTCACACATATTTCCGTATCCCATATAATACAGCACCAACAAACCACCGTAGGGGCCATGCGTAAACGTAGACGTGACATGTTCCAATGCCTGTCGTAGGTTACTCATACATATGCGCAAGTAAACTGATTGCTCGTACAATCTAACTGCGATAGCGTAGATCTTAGGGTTACTCCTGATTGTTTGACAAAATGATTTGGCTCTAGTCTAGCATCTATAGTAATACAATTCATCACTTACAACTTAGCCTGCTCCCACCTCGCCAACTTTCGCAAAGGAGGTCCACCACGACTTCCATCACCAGCCTTCACCATATCCTTCCCAGTAGGTGCTCTCAACCTCCACTTATGTCTCAACTCAGCAGAAGCCTTATCCTCAAAGCAATCAGCAATGTATCGTCCCAAGATAGGCAAAAACTTGTAACCACTATAATCTGTCAGTATATCTTTACCTCGGTCGATCTGGGTAACTTACTGTCCAGCACCACCCGTCGCTAGGAAAAGTCCCTCACGATTGGGATGATAATCCACGATAAAATCACCCTCGGGCGTATCAGAGTACCAGCAAAGTCGCTGTCTCAACCAATCGTGGTTGCCGATTTCGGGGACAAGCTGTTGCAGACCCTCACGGAGAGCTTGTTCTGCATCTGCAGGGAGGTAATTCGCCGTAGCGTTGTTCTCGTCGCTCTTAGGCGCTGAAACAGTCCTAGATTCACCGAGAGGATCTTTGACGTCGAACTCAGTCGCCCATCCATACCCATGACGTGCGATCTTGAGAATGTGTGTCTTTGGCGTGGGTGGGAAGATGAAGACTCCAGTGCTGAGGTTGATCATGACGGGCATGTCGGCCAGTTTCTCAGCTTCTTGGGGTGTTAAGCGAACGAAACCGACTGGTTGACCAGAACCTGAAGACGCATGACTGATGGGGAGAAGATGGTTTGTCCACGCTCCTGTAGAAAGGATAACTTGCGCGGCTTCGATGGGTTCTCCCTCAGCAACGTTGACACCAGTGACCTTTCGTCCACTATACCTCAGCGACACAACTCTTCCTCTCGGACCAGTAATGAAGGAAACACCAGCAAGACTACACTCCATAGCCAACTGGCGAATCCCCCCCTCCGCATCCGCCCAACCACCAGTCTTATTATAATAAGCCTTCAACCCATCCAACTTGGCCTGCACAGCAGGAAACTGCCTTTTAATATCCCTCGCATCCTCATACTCCTCCAACACCTCATCGCCCAACTCCTTATTCGCAGTCTTGCTCTGCTCAGCAAAAGTATTGCCTGATTTCTCAGAAAGCATGACGAAACCTGACTGGTGGAAGTGCTCTGCGTACTGTCCGTTCCAGCCATCGAGTGCTTCACGCGCCATCTTACCGTAGAACGGATCTGCGTATTCTACACGAATGACGCGTGAGATATCGACGCTACTTCCGTCTATCACTGGAGGAAGATAGCGATCTAGGACTGTGATGTTTTTGTAGCCTCTCTTTGAGAGTTCGAGGGCGGTTGAGAGGCCGAAGACGCCTGCACCGACGACGACGATGGGCTCATTCTTGGCTACTGGTTTGCGAGAAGTCATTGTGAAGAGGAATACGTAGTTCAATGAGTACTTGTATGATGAAGATGAAAGAAAGAAAAAATCGAAGAAAGATAGGCCGATTTATAATGGAGAGACGACATGTATAAGTCGACTATCAGGACGGAAAACTGCTGTAAAACTCCGTGGTTCGAGGCATTGACCAATCATATTTCATGGTCTTTCAACACATGGGTACGGAGAATTATCACGACAACGTCCCAGATAAAGTCACGAGTAAAATGCTATCAGGAACGTATCTACAAAAGTTCAGCTACGAATATAAAATCATACGACGCTCAATCATAAAATACAGGGTTTGTAATAACCCCGATTACCTACCTTACATCTCCAATTCCTGGTCACGTGTCGGGATACTTAAGCCAAGAGGTGGGCACGGAGAATCTCCCTCCCTCATCCTCACCAAACAACTTACACGCTTCCCCAGTTTGACATTGTAATAGAAATTACAATCCCCTGTAGATCCATCATGTCCGAATCATCCGTTCGGCGGGCCTGTGAGGGCTGTCGGTGAGTAATGGGTCCTCTCAAAATCCGGGGTAAAGAAGCTAATGAATGTCACGCAGACGCAAAAAGACGAAATGTACTGGTGAAAGGCCAATTTGTTCTTTCTGTGAGCGTTTACAGCAGGATTGTGTTTATTTACCGAGGAATAGAGAGACTGTTAAGAGGAAGAGGAGGACTTCTAGGGCGTGAGTCATTCTGTGATCCGGGAGAGTGTGTACTAACAGGTTGTAGAACGGCGGGGTCAAGAGGCCGTGTCAGCTTTGGGGATCAAGTCGGAGAGATAGATGAGCTTCTTGGGTAAGAGGTTCTGAGAATATTGAGAGCTATCACTAACTGATGCGTGAATAGACCACCCGCTCCTTCATCCAGCAATGGCTCGGTGTTGACACCCGAGTCAATGCCAAACAGAAGGGGATCTGTGTTAGAAACTACCTCAAGACGCATAAACAGGATCAACATCAACGACGAACCATGGTATATCTCCTTTATCACCCGAAAAATTCCCCTCTAACCGTCACCAGGTCCTCATCAACCCCATCGCCAACCTCCCTCGACAACGCAGTAGAAGAGTACCGCCGCCGTCTCTACTTCCAACCCCTCCCCCTCTTCAACCCCGAAGGCCTGCGCGAACGCATCGAGAAATTCCCCATGTTTCTCCAATGGATCTTTCTTGCACTAGCCCTATCAAATCTTCCCTACGATGCCAGCAGCGCTAAAGAAGCTGACCTCATCCATTCTCATGCCCGAGCTGCGCGTGACACAGTCTTGGAACTCGCCATGCGAGGAACAGCACAACTAGAAGTTTCACAGGCGTTATGTCTTCTTGCGCTGGGCGATATCCTAGAAGGAAGACCAGCTCTTGCTTTAATGACGATTGGGGCAGCGAGTAGACTTGAACTTGTACGCGGAGCAGGATACTCTGAATCGCCGAGCAATCCTCAAGGCGACGCCAGTCTACGCTGTTATTGGAGTGTTTTTATCCTTGAAAAAGGGTTTGCGCCTCGGTTTACACTCCTTTCGCAAACACACGCCAAACCAGAATATCCTCGCAGCGCACGCGAGCCATCACCACCAGCGTATCTAGGCGATGAAGAGTACGCGCCAGATCTAGAATCCATCCGCGACGATCTACGAACTGATCCTGGAATTACTTCCCATGCTGTACGCGCGGTATCATTCTGTGGAGATGTCATTTCATATCTTCATGCACTACATATTGGAAAAGCGGACAATCCAGCGGATACAAACTCCAATTTCTACCAATTGACGAATACGCTGTACGATCTTGAGTCAAAGCTTGGACATATACACTTCGTTCGCAACGTAGGTTTCTCAGAACGAACGTCGGAGGAATTTGAACGACATAGAGAGTATTGGGCGCCTTGGTTATTATTCCAGATAACAGCCCACGCGACGCAAGCTTTGTTGAACCATCCTTTTATTCACCTTGTTACTCTGCGCCGTGCGAATCGACCGTCGCAGCCGAGGTTGTTCCTTCAACAGACTGTTGATCAGGCCATGTTCCATTCAGCGTGGGTTACGCGGTTGGTTCAGACGTGTATGGATCGTGGGTTGATGGTTTATGATCCTTTGATCGGCGACATGGTAGCTGCGACTGCCACGATACCCTGGTTATTCCAATATGCGCGTGATACAAAAGTCTCGGAAACATCGAAGGAGAACTATAGGAAGTGCATTGACTTTTTAGAAACAATGCCGGATCCTTCCCCCCGAAACATCCAAAAGGTACACCCCCTCCCATCCCCTTCCTTCCAGTAACTGTTACTAACAGTACCAGCGCGAACTTCTCCATCAACTGCAAACAATGTCCAGCCAAGCCCACGACAACAACATGATAAGTTTCCAACCTTCAAAAATCTGGCAACTCATCGACTCTGATATAATGGATGCGGTGGCGCCGAGTGGTGATCAGGGTGCGTCCAAGACAACTGTGAGTGTGCAGACGACGTTCGTTCATCCTGTGCCTGAGAGGAGGACGGAGAGACCCAGTATGAGTGAGGCACTTGCTGGTGCGGGGGATTTGTATGAGGGGTTGGAACAGTATTCTTTAGATAGTATTTTTTCGCAGCCCATGTTTATTGATCATGCTTGGTTGCATGTGTAATTAAATATATTCTTTGAACATGAACAGCTGTACCGGGATGACATAATCTTGACCTACGCCCACCTCTGCACAAACTCATCCTTCTTCACACTTTTGGCCAAAGCCTTCTTCTCAACAACCCCATCCAACCTCTCCTTAACACCCTCCACATCCCGTCCCAACTGCACAACCGACTCCTCAAACTCAGGATCAACCATCAAAACCTCCCCAAAGGGACTCTCCGCAAGCACACTATCCCTCAGAAGCTGAATCGCTAACCGCGCATCATCAAGTCTCGCCGTAACACTGCTTTCAAAACTCTCCTGCGCACCCCTCGCCACATCCGTCGTCTTACCTGAGCGATCCCCGAACGCTTTGTTCAGCGCAGATACCTGGTCTTGGATGGATGCATCTTCGGAGTCGGGGAGTGAGAGAGTCAGGTCACGTAGGAGAGCTTCTATGGCGGGTTCGTCGAGGATACCGCTGGAGCGACGGCGGTTTTTGTTGTTGCGACGGTTTACGTCTGTGTTTGCGCGCATGCGGATTGGTGAGGGGTTGCGAATGGGTGATGCTGGCATTGCGGCTCTGAGAGACTTTTTCTTCTCTGGTGATAAAGAGGCGGATGATTCTGCTTTTGCGGTAGCGATAATTGATGATGCTGCTGCGTTGTGGGACTTGAGAGTTTCGACACGGTCTGTAAGAAGTGTTATCTTGTCTACGAGATGATCTAGGCATTCATTGACCTAGATGTGTTAGTGATGGATGTTGGGTGAGATGGGTGGACATACATATGTTACTGCCACGGCTGAGCGGTGCAGACTTTGTCCGCTTTGAGCATCTGTTGACTTTAATGCCGGTTCGAGATACTCTTGCTCGGCGGACATTTGCGCAACGGGTAGAATCTCCGAGTAAAGTGACTCGAGTTCTTCTTCGAGAGCTTTGACGTCGTCTTGAGTAGCGTCCTTGACATCTCCTGAGCGCTCTGCTGCAAGGATAGCTTCAAGATAGATCCTGTCCAATCTTGTGCGAAGAGTCTCGACTGTAGTTTTGATCAATCTGCAAGATGTCAGTACCATACGAGTGAAATAAGAAGGCCAACATACCTCATACAAGTCTCCCGCAGTTTCTCAATTGTCTTCTCCTCTTCAGGATCTTGTTGATCAAGTTCCCATCCCAACTTCTGCAAACTAGACAGCAGTTTATCATCAGATTGAAAAACACCATCAACTGTCCTTTTCACATTATCGCGAGACTTCTTCGCAATCTGTTCCAGATCCACAACACGATACTCAAGACTCTGCGCCTCACCATCGACCTATACACAATCGTTAGAACAGTTTCGCCTTGTGGGATGTCTGTGTTACCTCGAAAACCAGCTTCTTCAACGCATGCTTCGTCTTATTGAGACGGTCCTCTTCCAAATCCCTTCTCGCCTGTTCCGCCTCATCCCTCTTCTTGACAAGTCTCGCAAGAGCATCCTGCTGCTGTCTCAACGTCTCAGTCTGCTTATTAATCTCCCCCGTAGACCTATTCAGCTCTTCAATCGCAGCACGAATATCATCTTCATTCACCGCCTGCACCTCTCCCAAATCATGCAGCTCAGCGAGCCGATCGACCTGACCACTCTTGTCAAGCGCGGTATACCTAGAAACGCTCTTAGTAAGGTGCACAAAGGACAACGGGGTAACGGCTTACAGTGCCAGCTCATCACCCGTGAGGAGATTATCTGTCGCCAGATGCAGATTCGCCCACTCGACAAAGGCCGTGTCGGATAGGGCGCTGTGCACATCTTGTTTTGTGGCGGGGATGCCGTGCGCGCGGGCAGCCTTGAGCAGCAGGGCTTCTGCGCGATCCCTGGGGCTGAAATCCATTTTGGGCCTGTGGAATAGCGAAGTGGCGTTTTTCAAGGTAACGTTGAACAGTAGACGTTTCGTTTGTTCCAGGTATCAATCAAGTTGTTTGTAACGCCAGAGACCGCCTTTCAGGACTTGTTGAGGTTTATCCTTAGTAATCCGTTCTGTTCGTTGTGAGAGACAGTGAGCCTCAAGTGTTAATCAGGGGTCCAACTCAGATTAGACTGAATATCGCGATCAGAGTAATCCTCCCTCTCACATTCGGTGAGATATCTGCAGTGTGTCGTGTTGCGACGTTTGTATGATGAGAAAAAAGATGTTGGAGATAACCTCACATTGGAAACAAAACAAATAAAAGACCTTAAGACGTCGGCCCAAGATCCGAGACATTGGGCGGTCAAACGAAGGACCCCTGTATTTAGGTGCACTTTTTTAGTGGGATGTACAGCGGGGTCACAGCACTTGGAGTACTGTAACATCTACAGCGCATCTTGCAGGTTGGACTACTTGATGTTTTGAGTAATTATTTGATCAGAGATCATAACGGTTGTGCATTTCTCCTTGCAGAAGAAGTTAATGCAGGGGTTGGGGCTTGGTTGTGTTCTGATGTGGTCATGATGCTGAAGATATCCTCAAGGCGTCAATCTTGGTACCTGGTCTAGACATCGACAGTATATTGCCATCGGAGATAGAGACATCAAAAGAGAAAACTACCAAACACAATATCACATCTCAAACACCCCTCATCCGTTTGACCTTCCCGTCTCACACCCTGCATGTAGTAACCCAGAGGGCGTCACCAAGTACTCGCCCATCTCGTACCATATTATATCTCTCTCAGCCCGACCCCACGGGGAATTAAGTCGTGTCTCAACTTACAAAACTATTTCCGTCTTTCATGACGTTTCATGTCAAACAAGTTCTCACAAAAAGAAATACATCCCGAGAGAAAAGAGACGAGCTATCAAGTCTCGACACGGGAGGATTTCCCGCTCCCGTCAAACGCAAACAATTTCTGTGTAGAGTTCGATCTAGATTGTAGGTACTCGGGTCCCTACATTATATTTCTCCAAGAAGGAAATACACAGCAACAGATAGTCATAGAGTATGTAGTAAACCACTGTAAACTTGGAACGGAGCGTTGAGTGGGTATGGCATTCACTGCAGTGCAGCCGTCTGCCAGCTGCCAGAAGCTATCCGCAACGGTCCTGTCACTACCATAGCCAATCCTCCGTCACTCCCACCAATCTCTCCAATCTCCCTTCCAATCCTCGAATCCTTTTAACCATCTTCACCCTCTCGCAAGTTTGGTTGCGAAAGGGCGTCCATAACGACCTCTCCCTCCTCCCCAACAGACCTTCACTCCCTAGGGCAGTTCAGTAACACCATGTCCACCTCAAGAACCAACATCTCCCGCTGTCTCAGAGAACCTTCCTCACTGTTTCAATCCACCCGAGACATGTTGCCATCACTTTGGAAGAAACGACTCAGCTTGGTCACCACCAATGTCCTCGAGTTTGGCTGGGTTGTCGTGATCTACCTCATGAGCGAGCTCATTATTTGGGGTCTGAGCGGGGTTTTGGCTCCTGTCAAGCTTGAATTCTTTTCGTCCATCTTTGGCATGGTTTTGACCTTTTGTTGTATGGCTGTGGCTTATTTGTCCTTTTCTGGTGTTGATGATGTGTATCGACGGTATATCAAGTCAAAGGTATGAATGAAGTGGCTTTGAGGGTTGCAGGACTGACTTCCTTGTAGGTAGATTTCATCAACGTCCATCTGGGTCTCGGATTTCCCATTCCTCTGGTCATGCTTAACGAAGGCGACATCCTCGGTGGCCGCGACATCGCCTGTATAATCGGCAATTTCGGTGCGTACTCGTATCAGAAGAGCTCGAAGCATGTGTTGACTCCTTAATAGTGGTAACGAATCTTGCTTCTTGGGTCATGGTCTTTGCACTGGCATTGCTTGTCATGACAGTAGCAGCAAGATGGACGACCCAAGATTCCGACGACTTCTGTCTCCCTCAACCTCAGACAGCAATCCCCCCACGGATCGAAATCAGCTGGCTCTCGGATTCATCTCTAGAACACACTTCTCAGCCCATGGTCGATCGTCGCGTGAAGATTCAGAACCGAACAGCACCCGAAGACACTGTTCCCGAACACGACATTGCGCCCTCTACCACAGTCAGCCAAAGGTCATCCGTGGCTCTCAAAGAACCAATCGATGCTTCCCGAATTTGGCACTTCTGGACATCCAACTTCCCCCTACTCGCCTCATTCATGGGCATCTTCATCGTCGGTGCACCAATCGCTGCAGCAGCCAACGAAGACCGCATTCTCGACGGGTGCGTCTTGTGGTTCATATGGGCACTCACCCTCCGACTCCAACGCGAAGTCAAGACATCCAGTCTATGTCCCGACATGCCAAAACTCAAGAACGCGATCGTCACGCTTATGAATCCTGTTCTGTTCACGACTCTTCTGATGACGGCATACACCCGGGCCAAAGCTGGTGCATATGGCTTTGACAATCTGCCGGAAGTGCTAAAGGACTTTAGCAGCGGCACTCCGCTTTACGTCCTCTGGACTTCAGTCGCGACAGAAACACCTCTTTCAGATGACCGAACACCTTGGTTCGGCGCTGGTGATGCTGCGCTTTCGATCCTTGAGTGTGGCATTCTGATCTGGGGCTTCAAACTATACGAGTGCCAACGTCAGCTGTTCAGCTTAGCTGGGTTCTTGGCTGTTCTGATCGCGACGGCCGCTGCAGCGGGCAACGTCTTCGTATCGGTCATGGCTGGAAGTTTTATCGGCTTAGACCCCCCTGAAGCGTTAGCATTCGCCGCACGAAGCACAACACTGGCACTTGCCAAGCCCGCAATGGCAGCACTGGGTGGAAATCTCGGTGTCAATGCTGCCTTGGTGGTAAGCAATGGAATTCTCGGTCAACTCTGCTACCCCTTCGCGCTGGACAAGTTGGGCGTCAAACGAGAAGACAATTCCACTCGCCCTCTCCCCGAATCAGAAAGTCGAGCTTCACGTCTGAGCTTTCGACCCCTTCTCAAAACAGCTCAGCAAGACCTAGCAAGCGGCGATGACCCATTCACCATTTCCGCGGGTATAACCGTCGGCATCAACGGCGCAGCCATGGGCGTGTCGTATCTCTACGAAACGAAAAGTCGCGCTGCCCCGTACGCTGCTCTCGCAATGACTGTCTCCGGTGTCATGACGGTGGTTTTCACAACGGTAGAACCCTTCAAGGGTGTCGTTTTGTCTTTGGCCGGATAAAGACAGACAGGGCTTTTGATTTTGGATAGACGATGTCCGCATTGAATATGGCTGGTTTGTTTAGAGTTATACTTGCTTGAGGGAGACGGATAGAACGGCAAACCAGTTGTGGATGGGTACTGTAGAAAATTAGATTTGGCAGAGTAATTAAAAAGACGAGATTCCCAATGCCATTGTTCTTTATACGTATGCGTCACGGGGCTCAAGAAGATCTTCGACAAGTGTCGGGCGAGGGACGTTAACGACACGCTCTGCTTCGTCAATTTACAATTTATATACTTTTTGCATTATTCCAGACTAGAAACACATCAGTAAGACGCTCAAAGTTGAATCAGAGGACAAAACTTACCGCTCGATCAAGTGCAGACCGCTGGCCGTCTCCACAATTTCACTCATCTGGCCTGGCGCAAGAGCAAAGGTAGCATCTTCGAACTCCTTCTGCATATCTCCCTTGCCAAAGTATCCCAGATCTCCTCGCTTGCGAGCCGAAGAGCAGTCAGACTCGGTAAGAGCAAGTTCGCCAAGGCTGATGCTACCAGATTTGATCTTAGCCTCGTGCTCCTTGAGGATCTCGAGAGCCTCCTCCTTGGAACGAGTAATCTCGGCCTGCGGTGGTTGTATTAGTCAGATACTTGTAGGTGTGGGTGCGACGTGGTGCATACCTCTCTCCAGCTGCTGGGTCGTCGACTATCGCGATGCTTGACGAGAAGATGGGCAGCGCGGATCTTGCCCTCGGGAACACCAGGGACAGCACCAGGGCGCGAACCAGCACTGTGGTTAGTCGCCATGTAATGCTTGAGCTTCTCGGTGTCGGTGCCGGCGGGGGGTTCCCATCGCGACAGCTTCTCGGCCGAGTTGAAGTAGTAGGGGAGGTTCTTGGAGTTGGAGTGACGGACCTCCCAACCAGGAGGAAGACCGGTGTCAGCCTGTCGTCGCAAAAGTTAGCCAATGGAAAAAAATGCAGTGTCGCGATGCATACCATTATGTTTATGTTGTGATTATAAGAGGGGTTTGATACAGCTTGGATGGGGTATTCGTCTTGGGTGAAAAGTTCAAGATGGAGGTAAGCTGGAGCTGGAGCTGGTCTGGGTCCTTGGGTTTCTACTGGAACAATGACGTGCCGTCCATCAGGTCCAGCGCTGTAACTGTACTGGGACTGGTGAACCCCCGCCCTCAGCAACGCCGCATGGCAACCGCGCGCGGGGTTTGACGCGGGGTGTCCATGTCCTTCATCCACCGGAGGTCATGATAGGCTCAAAGACAATTACCCTGCAGCGATACAACCTCCCCCTTGAACCAAGACGCCTTTCTGTGAGAGTCTCTGGAAGTTTCTGACTTTTACCCAATGAAGAGACTTGCTTACTGGGTGGGAGGTCATGGGGTCGTTTAGTGGGTGCTTTAACAAGGGGTTTATCGTCACCGGACTCGTGGCACAGTTACAAGCTGAATGGTTTTTCCGTGTCTGGAGGAATCTCCGAGGCATCCATCAAACGGAATAATCCATTTCCAATGGGAAAAGCTGGAGTCGAAACCAAAGGTCACTGCGTTTGAGTCTCAAACAGCTTGCGGAGTATACACATTGTAATTCCTCATGGCGGTTTGAATTTCTGGTGCTTCAACATGAGCAAGTCTAGCCATCCCATCATGCCATCTCTTCTCAGCTCCAAATCATCCAGTCTTTTCTCTCTACCTCTAGTCGGATAAATGAGAACATCCAGACATGAACAGCACATACCTGCAGTACGTATCCTGCATGGACATGTCAATTCCCGAATGATACGCAGGCCTGTCACTCTCCCTCTAGCCCTGAACCTTGTCCCGAAGTTAAACGCTACGTGGTGCTGCCCTGGTTTTAATAGCTGACCAATAGACAATCATTGTCTAGCTTGATGAGATTCTACCTGTGCGTAGATCTAGAAACAGGAAATAAGCAATGCGAAAAAACACTATAAAAGCTTGGACGAAGGAAGCGGTGAAAGGCTTGACAGATCTTGATGGCCGCTGAGAAGTGGATTGAGCAGGTAGATGTTGATTATGTGTGAGATATTACTATTACTGGTTTGGGGCTGTGGTTGGGGCTTTGCACTTTTGATGCTCGTGTAAGTCAGCCCGTCCGTTGCCGTTAGGAGGGCTGAGGCAACTCAGGCACCATTGACCTCGAATTCGCTAGGTCTTATTCAGTGGCTGGCTTACCATCCGTAGGGCAGTCAATAGTTGCTCGTAGTAAAAGTGCACTTTCTTGCATTGTTCTCGACTCACTCACCGTTTGTGTAAGCTTGCAGTAGTTTTGAGACAGAACAGGACCAGCTATCGTGTAAGTGGGCTGTTGTTTTAGCTGAACAAACACCGCTCTAGTGACGTACAGAAGCTGAGGCTCAAATTTAGAATATTCTTGTGTAAGTTTACCGAGATCTTACCAGCCCGCTCTTGAATGGGACTCTGACTACCTTATCGAAAGCCTATCAGACGGGGAACCCGTCTTACCCTCTATTAGCACAGAGAGAGATTCGCAGTAATTCATGTATCCTACGTAATCAATACACGTGGACGCGTCTGAGGCCTTTTTCGTTGATCGTGTCTCATATCCCGCCTTGGTGCGATCGTGATGGTCTCGTGGACCTCGACCAGCCCTTCATGTGCCACATATTGATCACTTGTCTGCACCTCACATCGTTTGAGGTGGTGGAAAGCCTGTTCCTGCATCCGCTTTCATGTTCGCTGATCAATAGGGGCCATTCCATTGTGCATAGTGTAGTTGTTATCGTGACAGATGTTGCATTGTGCCTGATTAACGCACAAGTGATGATGTGAACATCCCAGCCTTGTGTTTGAGATGAAGCAACCAATCAACCAATGTCCTGGATGTGTTTTCACGCACGTTCTGGCTGCCTCGAGATGAAATGATCCTAAGGCATCACCGCTCAGTATCAAATCAAGAGCTGTGTACTTGTTGATTCGTGAGTCACCGCAAATAAACCTTGTCAGAAAGACAATGTCCCCAGTGTTTTTGCCTTGCCACTTGCATGAGAAGTGAGATAGCTGGGCTAGAAGGGTAGTAGAAAATTCGTAAGGCTTAGGGTGTCAAAATAAAGTGGTCTAAATGATGTTTAAAGTGATTGAATCTTTTTCTCTCTTAGCCCCTAAACGACCAACCTCTAATACTGACGCCAGCAAGCAAGGCGCTGCAAGAGAAATGCCCACATACGCGGGTGTGACCGCCCACACGAGGTCACTGATGGGATGAAACTTAGCTGTAGAATAACCTTTGTGCCTTGGTTCTGCTCACAGTCACCTCAGTCATGCTGATTTCCCTACCCATACAAAACCCGACTAGCCGCCTGTAGCTCTCTCTGTTCCGTCTTTTCTTCCTTCGTAATTTTGACACTGAATCTTTGTTCACTAAAACTGCAAACAAACCCTCAAACAACCCTCGTCAATCACAACGAATATTTATTCATTACATTCTCCAACCTCTTGTTGAACTGTAATTCCAATCAACCCAATCCCATCTCTGCCCAACTGCACACACAAAAGCCAAAAACCAGGCAAGCACTGTCTGGCCATCCAAATTCACCCACCTGAAAGATAAAAGTGGGACACGGAAAACAGCTGCCAAAGCGAGCCCCTCCCACTGCCTGCCTCCTGGACTATTTTCTCAGGACATCGTCTTTCATCATTTCTCCCCTTCTTTCTTCTTCTTTCATCAACATTTCGGCTTCGACCTTACGCGCGAATATTCGCCTTTTCTCTCGGCTTGAAATATACGATTTTTGCATTTGCTTTTTGCATCTTCTCTAAGCAAGCAATCATTCTGTTCACCTCGAACCACCACCAAAACAACCACACCGCGACCGATATAATGGCCACTCCCCAATCTACCACCTCTTACGAGGGTGCCGAAGCCGACAAGAAGCTTGAGCAGATTACCTTCCGATTCTGCTCCGAATGCTCCAACATGCTCTATCCCAAGGAGGATCAGGATGCTCACAAGCTCCAGTTTACCTGCCGAACCTGCCAGTACACCGAGGACGCCAAGTCTACCTGCGTCTTCCGCAATGTCCTCAACACCTCGGCTGGTGAGACCGCCGGTGTCACCCAGGATGTTGGCTCCGATCCAACGGTTAGTGACCTTCCACCTATTCTCTGCCATGGTTGTGGCGGAGTCATTTACTGCACCTCTTGCGGCAAGCCCGATTGCCATATGGTTGCCTCTTTGAACAAGATCACCAAGCCCATCTCAGGCATGTGCCAGTTCACCCTGCCATGGGAGGATCCTTATGCCGAGTACGATGAAGAGATGATGGACGAGGACTCTTACACAAACAACGAGTCTGATGACTTCCTCTCCGACGTGAGCGAAGAGTTTCTCGAAGAGATCTCCATGCTTTCCGACTCATGAGCCTCCTAATACGACCATCAAATGCATCACGACGACCATGAATATGACGACATTACTGGCATGAACTATTACATTGGGCTGGCTGGCACATGCTCGGGCTTTTTCGGTATCACACTCCGGTGGCAGGCACCAGACCGCCAACCGTGAGGTGACAAAGTTTGAAGTTGGAAACAGCAGTTGGAGCACTGGTGGCTCGCGTCTTCCTTGGAACCCGCTTGTCATACGCTTAAAGACTGCTGGCTGACTTTATTTTCTTTTGCGCGCTGCAGCTCCCGCGATCTACAAAGACCTGCCCTAGTTGCCATCACACCGAAGCTGTCTTCTTCCAATCTCAGCAGCGAAGCGCTGAAACTGGCATGGTAAGTTTGTCCAAACATGCCAACAATCAATCATCATATTAACAATCTTGCCAGAAACTGTTCTACGTCTGCTGCGAATGCGGTCACATTTTCACTTGAGCGAGACCCTTGTATCGATACCCAGCACCGACACGTCGCTGTGCAAGATGTGGAGGATGCTCGCATTATCATTTGTATTTGGCAAGGCGTTTAGCAGGTTATGACAAGGTTTCTGTCATTGGCGCCGGGGAATTTTAGAAAGGAACCAGATCCTGTATTTTACTTTGGTCCTGTATTAAACTGCATAGCAGTAGATATTGCTTAGAGGAGGAAATTGAATCAACTGACTGCACATGGCAGTCCTTTCTGGAAATTTAAAATTGTCTTGTGATATGTTGCAATAATGTGAAATGTTAAGAGCTGAAAGGTGTTTTTATTCTCGCATCAACGCCTCGCATATGCCCGAGTATAGTATTTATAATTGTACAGTATTCCACTCGTACACGGCTGTTGTCAGCCAACCGTCACCCTGATCTATCCTGTATTTTACAACACCGCCCGTCCTCACACTCTTCTTGTCTCGTAAATTCGCATTGTAATTTGTTTAAGCCTGCATAGGCGCCATTGAAAGAATCTTGCTCCACTTCTTGCGCTTCAGCTCTGCGCCGACAGCACCGTTGATACGTGAACCAACGGGGTCACCAGACTTGTTCAACAGAACACAGGCGTTGTCGTCGAACTTGACTACTGATCCGTCTCGGCGCTGTGTAGGGTATCGGGTTCGGACGACGACGGCGTGTCGGATGTCTCCTCGCTTGACCTTGTTGGCGGCTGACATACCGGCCATACCACCGGAGGAGCTACCACGCTGCTCCTGGACGACGACGACAAGACGGTCACCTGGTAGAGTTAGTTAGTTATAGTTCGAATCGAGTCGTAGGTATTTATCGTGTCGTACCGATTCGGGCATGTCGCTTTTGGCCGACGACCAAGACGCATTCAACAAGGGCAGCGCCCGAGTTGTCGATGCAGTTAAGCATTGTCTGCCATAGTTAGTAATAGAATCACTCCTAATGTATACCAAAACACACCTTTAATTGAATCATCTTGACTGTGTATCCGCACGCGGAGGGTCGATAGCCACGGTTCAACTGGGGATATCGTCAATCAGCCCAACTGAACTTTTCGACTAGCATCACGTGCTTCAGCCACAGCTGAAATTGAGCCACATCTGATTGATTAAACATCTCACTTCAAGAGACACAGCCCCACCCGTCGCCTGGCCAATGCCCCCAAACCGGCCTTGATTCAGGGAAGGAGGAACAAAGCAACCCCTAACGTCGAGAGCAAGCGGGCGACTAACATGTCATTCCACCTTGAACATCATTCTCCCTCCTTCAAGCCCCGTTCCTTGAGAGGTCATTTGCTTCAACACCATTCTCTCATCTACGACTGAGCCTCGTCTGTTTCTCTCATCGGTCCTTACTGAAAATCTCCACTAAGGCTATGACGTTGCGGCACGGATGAACTGAACAGCAATTGACTTTCGATCTTCTCTCTTTGGTCCCCGACATCTTTGCTCATCAGAAACTGAATAGCTTCGGCTGTGGTCTTGACGAGGCTGTGATTCAGTGAGCCAAGGATCGACATCTCCGCTCTTTTTTTTCGCTCGGACTTTTACAGCTAGTCTCGAGGGACACGTACGCTCCTTTACTTCTACGACGGCAGGATCAAGAGCAGGAGTGTTTGGAAGAACGGTTCGAATTTTGGCAAAATGCCTCCTTCACAGACTGCGACCAGCAAGAAGCCTAAGCCTCGCATGACATTGGCTCAAGTCTCAGCATATGATGACATTCTCACTGACGCCCTGGTTGATCATGTGAGTGGTTTATGACTGGACACGCAATGAGAAGGCAATGCGACTCTAACACAGCCAGGTCTTTTATTGGACAACAGTTCCCAAGAACCGCACATCTTATCACCCATCGAGAGGTGTAAGGGAAGAGGAAATCACCAAGATTCTACAAGAGGAGGTAGTTCTGAAGAAGGACTTGGAGGCTGCGGAGAAACGATTGCTAGAAACAAACGGACTCAAAAGATTTCACAATGGCTTGAAAACCGACAAGGAGAAGGAGGATTTCCGAAAGCATCTCAGACGCTATGTGCAGATTTATTCACCCGATTGTCCCTGGGAGGTCAGCTCAACGAACCGATATACGATTGTTAGCCACGAGGCAGCTGTCACCGCTAGACGAGCCATTCGGCGCAACGAGGCTATCAAGTACCTATCCGGAGTTCAAGTCGTCATCACACCAGAGGAAGAAAGGGCGATTTCATCTCAGAAGAAGGACTTTAGCATTGTTGTCAGCTCACGAAGCAAATGCACCAGCTTGTTTATGGGACCTGCACGATTTGCGAACCACGATTGCGATGCAAACGCCAAACTTATGAGGACGAGCCATGCCGGAATCGAGATCATCGCAACGAGGGCGATTGAAGCGGGAGAGGAAATTACGGTCACCTACGGAGACAACTACTTTGGCGAGAACAACTGCGAGTGCTTGTGCAAGACTTGCGAGGATCTGTTGAGGAATGCTTGGGAGCCAGCGGAGGGCACAGCACCTGTGCAGACGAGCATTGAGCATAGCAAGTCAGACGGTTACTCATTCCGACGACGACGAAGAGACGACAGTATTTCTGGTTCTTCGCGAACGCCATCAGTCAACCCAGACTTGCGACCACGAATTACGAAGGCGAACTCAAGAGGATCACTCCTGGCTCGGGATTCATCATCTGCCAGATCTCCGTCCATCGAACAAAGTAGTCGCAAGCGAACACACGATGTTCTAGCAACACCGCCCAAGACACCGGCCAAGCGACAGAAGCTCGAGGTTCAGCCGATAGTCTCCGACTCTTCATCTCGCGGCACATCTGTGACAGCTAGTGAATCGTCAAGCGGTGTTGTAGAGACGGATGTCACTTCACCTGAGAAGGAAACGCCAGAGCCCATGCAGACACCATTGAAGGGCGCAAACAAGCAGAACAATGAACAAAGCAGGATCGCACCAGTCTCACCACAGAGCACTGAGGGCTCGCGATCACCACAGCAGAAGGCTACGTCGAGCAACCGAAGCAGCTTGGATACTATGTCTATTCAGGCCATTTTGAACGCTCCACTAGAGTCCGAAGTTGAAAGCGAGACTGAGAGCAAGAAACTGAAGGAAGCAACAGTAGTACCACCACCTGTTGAGCCAGTTGCACCTGTTGCGACCAGCATTGAGACAGTTGAGGAGGGCCAGGCGGCTGATGAGGAAGAGCAGCCAAAGCGAAAGAAGAGCCAACGTCGTGTTTACAAGGAAGATACGCCCCCATCACGAGTGCGGATACCGGGCGATTACCTCCTTACACCGCTACTCCTATCAGAACCCGAGATGGCCTGGATCCAATGTACCATCTGCGACGGTTACTTTGTACAACAGAACGCATACTTTACACGAGCTTCATGTCCCCGATGCGAACGACATTCCAAGCTTTACGGATATATCTGGCCCAAGACGGATAAGGCAGGACCTCATGACAAGGAGGAGAGAATCTTGGATCATCGCACAATTCACAGATTCTTGGATCCTGATGATGAACGCAGGATCAGAAGTCGCAAGAGTTTTGGAGCCCTCAAGACGGACACGGAAGAGGCAGAGGACGAAAGGGGACGAAAGAGACACAGCATTGGATTAATTGGAAAGATTGCTCCGGCGACAGAAGACTCAGGCCACCGAAGAAGTGGAAGGCTACGAAGAGTGAACAGCAGGTTGCTTGACCCATGATAACGTGGGGAGTCGGACCGAGTATATATGTATTTTATGAGGCGAGCGGGATTTATAATTGTACAAGTTTAGTTATTTGCGGCAGAGCATCAGGTTAGATCAGTTTATTGGTCTAGTATAGATAGTCGACCCACCAGCTGGGCAACGTTATTTATTATAAATGCTTCAATGTTTACAAGACAATGCCGACTCCATTTTCAATGCCGACGGATATGGAAGCGCCTTGAAGAGATCCGCGCACATGCAATGATGGAGATCTGCCGTTATTTGACCGTCAAGATTTCTAATCACCCACGTCATTGACCCATAATGGTTTTATATATAAAATGTTTCTCGGAGTCGTGATATGCTTTGAAGATTAATCCACTGTGATATCTATTTTCATCGTGATAAACTCAACTCATCATGGCCGCCTATCTCACCAAGCGTATCGCCCATCCTCACCACGGCATCCCCGTCTCAAGACCGGAAACACCCGCACCTGCAAAGACGGAAAAATGCAGCCATCCCATCCCCAACAAGGCAGCGAAGGGCGTTCCCTTTTTCACTCCCGAGCAAGATCCCCCGCCTGGTCTGGCCATTAAGCCCAGCGATGGAAGACCCGTGCCTAGATTGTTCCAGCCCCTCAAGATCCGTGGTGTTACCATGCAGAACAGAATCTGGGTCAGCCCTATGTGTCAGTACTCTTGCCATGAGGGTTTCATGACGCCTTGGCATATCACCCATTACGGAGGAATGGCTCAGCGTGGTGTAAGTGGCGTTATGGCGTTGATATGAGGTCGTAAACTAACGTTTGCAGCCTGGTCTTATGATGCTTGAAGCTACCGCCGTCCAAGCCAATGGTCGCATCACACCTGAGTAAGTTCCCATTTTGACACAATATCGTATCATACTGACGGATTAGGGACGCTGGTATTTGGCTAGACGCCCACATCGACACACTCCGCAAAAACGTCGACTTTGCGCACAGCCAAAACACAAACATCGCTATCCAACTTGCACACGCAGGCCGTAAAGCAAGCTGCGTGGCTCCCTGGCTCAGCGCCGGCGCAACCGCCACTGAGGAAGTTAACGGCTGGCCTAACGATGTGTACGGTCCCAGCACGGAGCCTTTCAACGAGCACCATCCCACGCCTCGCAGCATGAGCATTTCCGAAATTAACCAACTTAAGAAAGATTTCGTTAAAGCTGCTAATCGTGCTGTTGAGGCTGGGTTTGATGTTATTGAACTTCATTTCGCGCATGGATATCTTGTTTCTTCGTTCCTCACACCTGCTGTGAACAAGCGTACGGATCAGTATGGTGGTTCTTTTGAGAATCGTACTCGATTGGCGCTTGAGCTTGTTGAAGAGGTGAGAGCTGTTATTCCTGAGAGCATGCCTCTTTTTGTGAGGATTAGTGCTTCGGATTGGTTGGATACCAACCCTGACTACACTGGCGAAAGCTGGACAGTCGACCAAGCCGCCAAGCTCGCTGAGTTGTTCTCCGAGCGTGGAGTTGACGTTATTGACGTCTCATCCGGTGGAAACCACCCTTCTCAAAAGGTTCAAGGCGGACCTGGATACCAAGCCAAGTTTGCCAAGCACATCAAGAAGGTAGTCGGCGACAAGATGTTGGTCTCCTCGGTGGGTAGTATCAAGACTGGTACACAAGCCGAAGAGATCATCTCTGGTGGCAAGGATGAGAATGATGTGCCGGTTGATCTTATTGCTGCGGGAAGAATGTTCCAGAAGAACCCTGGTTTGGTTTGGGCTTGGGCTGATGATTTGGATATTGAGATTCAGCTTGCGCATCAGATTGGGTGGGGATTTGGAGGACGGGCTTCGAAGAAGGTTGATCATGTCAAGATGAGCATTCCTTGATTAACCCTTTTTGAGTTGGGATATAGACAGACTTTCTTGAAGTAGAAATACTAAAAGTATTGATTTGAGAAGTGGTCTGATATACTGCATGGATATGGCGAATGGGAAGGCTGCTGTTCCTTCAAGATTTCCTACCTTGGTAATTCTCTGTATCATCTGTACTTTCACGTGAACTCACAACCCTTGCTCGACTTATCCATGTAAAGTGGTCAGGAAATAGGTTGTTAATTCAGAACTCATATTGCTAGTCCAAATCTCATCGTTATTTCTTCTCGGTCCATTCCTTCAATCCCCCCCGTCCCTCTTCCACGCTCTTCTCAACAAGCGGTTTCTTCTCATCAAGCTGCATATCGTAAGCATACATCCTCTGCATCTCCCACCCGTCATCTTACTTGAATAAGTTGAATCCAAGCATCAGTCGGTGCAGCAAAAGCTTTGCTCACGGTAGCGTATATATCGTTCTTCCACTCGGCCACACGGGCTTCGAGACCGATGTATAGTGTGTAAGCGGGATGCATTGTAGTGAGCGGTGACGAGTTGAGGTAGTTGTGGTAGGTTTAAGCTATCGCATAGAACATTCAACTTGGGAATTGGGTTGTCTTTAAGTGGTTCACCTCAGCGTCAGCATGTCAGCACCCTATGCTGGTGAGCTGAGTGAGCTGACGGTTTGTCGCCAAGATGAGGGTGTAAGATTCGTGGCCAATGGGTTTACAGCAGTTGCGTGAGATGTGTGGTGTTCCGATTGGGGCTTGTTACGTGAACAGTGATTTGTTCATTTGGTGTTTGCTTTACAGATGCTAGTAGGCGAGGAACAGGATGAAAACGAGCGCGTGTGTTACTTATATGAACATAGATCTTGAGATCATACTCAATTTCGCTCGACGAATATACACATGCATTTCAATAGTCTGATGCAGAAACTCATGTTTCTAGTGTGTACTTCATGTGTCATTTATCGTAGCCTACTACTGGTGTTCCCTCCTCTTCATTCCAGTTCCAACATGGGTTAAATGCAAGAAGCTGCAATAATCCTCATCGCTAGACCACACAGTTAAAGGAGAATATTAGATAGTTAAACAATATTTAAATAACCAGATATTTAATCATTTGATATAAGAATTATCTTATCTTGCTGTATGGCGACTTACAATCCATTGATGACAAGACACAAAGTGCAGGGTAGATCCCCGCCAAGACACCAATCAAGATAGGGCGCGGGGACGGGATGGGGAAAGAGCCCTGGCGCGCAGCTAAGGCCAAGGCAAAGATAAGCAATGCGCAATGCCTCGGGTTCCTGGCAGGGCAACCAAGCTAAGCTCCAGTAGCTCAAAGATCATCACGTCACAAGCTTGTATCACCTGCTCTGTATGAAACCCTGCACGCTCCCTTCTTCTTCTTACAGCTTCATCCATTCATCCTCTTTTGACTTTTATCATCAACCATCAACATGACAACAAAGGGCGTCTGCTTGATCGCAGCCGCGACTGCCGTCTCAGCTCTTCAGATCCCTCTCAACATCCAAGTCCCAAAGCTCTCATGGAGTCCCTTCAGCGATGATCTACCCATCGTAGACACCAAAGCTCTCCAAAAAAGCATCAAGCCTGAGAATCTCGAGGCGCGAGCAAAAGATCTTTACGAGATTGCTAAGAATGGAGAGGACGAGTATGGTCATCCTACTCGTGTCATCGGTAGCGAAGGTCAGTCATGATAACACCGCCGATCTCGGCACAACTGACTAACTGATTGATAGGCCATCTCGGCACGCTGTCGTACATTCACGCTGAATTGGCTAAGCTAGGCGGATACTACTCCGTCTCGAACCAGCAGTTCCCTGCCGTCTCGGGTAACGTTTTCGAGTCGCGACTTGTTCTCGGCAATGATGTTCCCAAGGAAGCTTCGCCTTTGGCCTTGACTCCTCCTACGAAGAATAAAGAGCCTGTCCATGGAAAGCTTGTTCTTGTCGATAACGAGGGATGTGACGAGTCCGATTATCCCAAGTCCGTCAAGGGAAACATCGCGTACATCCTCCGCGGAACTTGCCCCTTTGGAACGAAGTCCGCCAACGCTGGCAAGGCGGGTGCCGTTGCGGCTGTTGTATACAACTACGAGAAGGGTGAGGTGCACGGTACTCTCGGAACTCCTTCTCCTGATCACATCGCTACCTTTGGTCTTGGTGGTGATGAGGGCAAGGCTGTTGCCAAGAAGATCAAGGATGGTGAGGAGGTTGATGCTATTGCCTACATCGACGCCGAGGTCAAGACCATCCAAACCACCAACATCATCGCCCAGACCCGTGGTGGTGATCCTGAGAACTGTGTCATGCTCGGTGGCCACAGTGACAGTGTTGCCGAGGGTCCTGGTATCAATGATGATGGTTCTGGCAGCATCTCTGTGCTTGAGGTTGCTGTCCAGCTGACCAAGTACCGCGTCAACAACTGCGTGCGTTTCGCCTGGTGGGCCGCCGAGGAGGAAGGTCTCCTCGGATCCGACCACTACGTTTCCGTTCTTTCCGAGGAGGAGAACCAGAAGATTCGCCTCTTCATGGATTACGACATGATGGCCAGTCCCAACTTTGCTTACCAGATCTACAACGCTACCAATGCTGCCAACCCCAAGGGTTCCGAGGAGTTGCGCAACCTTTACGTTGACTGGTACGAGGAGCAGGGTCTCAACTACACTTTCATCCCCTTTGATGGCCGCAGTGACTACGATGGTTTTATCCGTGGTGGTATTCCTGCTGGCGGTATCGCTACTGGTGCCGAGGGTGTCAAGACTGAGAGAGAGGTTGAGATGTTTGGCGGAGAAGCTGGTGTCTGGTACGATAAGAACTACCACCAAATCGGCGACGATCTGACCAACGTCAACTACACTGCCTGGGAGGTGAACACCAAGGTAAGTCATTTATCAAATGTCTTGATGATTGTAGCACTAACATTACCCCACAGCTTATTGCTCATTCGGTCGCTACTTATGCCAAGTCGTTCAAGGGTTTCCCTGAGCGATCTACCGAGAAGACTGTGCAGACCGAGACATACTCCGACAAGACCAAGTACCACGGCAGCAAGCTCTTTATTTGAGGGTTGATCGTATACCTAGCATAGCATAGCATAGCATCAGCAAGCACATCGTTATAGCAAGCATACCCATACAATAGCACTCACCTACACACAATAGCACGCACACGCATGCCAAGTAATGGCTGATTAATTGATTGGATGGATATCTCTACGTGAATAATTGCAAATGCCTAGCTAAATCAACTCCATGTGATAAAAAACATCATTACACATAAGCAACCCAAGTGAAAAAAATGCCCGTCTAAATCCCCCTCAACTTGAACTTGTTTCCAACCCAAACACCGACTTTGCATATTTCGTCATCTTGTCTCGATGACATACTGACCCACTCCCTGCACTGAGGATCAAGGATGATCATGTTTCTCATCGCGCAGAAGTGACATTGTACGGCGTCCCAACAAGAACACCACCAGTAGGAAACTCACAGCTTCCCACAGTCGAGGGAAACGAACCAGAGTAGTACTCAAAGTCATCCCTCAACTCTCTCAACTCGATAGGTAAGACTACTCGTGACAAAGCCTTGGGGTGAGTTAGGTTGGCGAGTGTTCCTGAGTATGTTGCCGGCGGTGGACGCCCCACATTGACGGGGGTGATCTCGGGGGATTCGGTCGTCTTGGCACCTGAGGAACCGGTGCTTGGTCTTGTGTTGTGTCGTAGGCGAGAGGCGAGGTTGACGTTGAATGTGAGGAGGCGGGCGACTCGATGCGCGAGTTCGTCGCGGCTGTTCTTTGCGTCTTTTTCTCCGGGGCTTTATAGTCTGTCAGCAAAGGTCCGTGTGTCTGGAATGCCATGGTTCCTTCAGTGAGGATGGCTTGGCTGCTTGACTTACCAGTTCACTATCGTCATCATCATAGCAATAGAAAGATTATGCCATCTGATCCTCGCGCACAATGCCCTAATCTTCTTCTCAAAATGCTTCGCCGCATATTCAGGACAAGACTGCGTACTCTCCTCATCCACCGCACAACAAAGCGAACTCAATCTCGAGAAAGCAAGAACAGTATCCGTGAGCGTCGCGACGAGGGTATCCAAGCTAATCCAAGCTGCGCGCGCAGGAATAGGGATTTGTCCATTCTCAATAAGATTGAGAGTTTTATAAAAGGCGTGAATAGACGAGCGACATTCTTTAACTTCTCGGAGTAAAGTGTTGAGAACGATGGTGTCGTGTTGAGGAGAGATGTTGAGGTCGCTGAGGATGTCGATTGCTGCGGCGCCAACTTCGAGAAGGCCTGTTATGGCGGTTGTTGTAGGGAGGCCGACGACGGCGAGGGAGTCCATGTCGGCCTGCAGAGCGGAAGGCATCTATCGCGGGATCATGAATTGATTCGAAGATTAAGAGTAAATTGAAGTCTGAGATTGAATGAGGCTCAAAGAGTTGAGAGAAGAGTAGACGATGGGTGAAATCTTGGCAGAAAGCGGCTTCTAGGCCTTAAATGGACTCTGTTAGCACCCCTTGACGATTGACGGAAGCTGAGTGAAGCGCGAAGGACCGAGACTGGGGGGCGAGTCTAACAAATCAATAGACTGTAGATAAATAAATAAATAAGTGAAAGCAGGAACAAGAGTGAGAGTGTAGGTGGGAGTAGAAAGTATAAGTGGTTCTATTCTTAGTCTGGGATCGACTGGAACAGACGGCATGCAAAAAAAGGGTTCATTAGGAGTTTCGATAGGTTCATGTTCATAGGTGAAGCCGTACTTCCGAGACAAGCAAGACAAGTCAACGGGCTTGTCCACTAGTCTAGCGGCGGGGGGTGACACTCTCACATACACCCCCTTGTATATGAGATGCCGAAGAAGCGAGTGACATGCATGAATCTCTTGTATATATCTTCATACCCAGATCCTACTCTTTTATATCTTGTCTTCTATCTATTCATCTTCACATCTCATCTTGTCATATACTTGTTGTCCTATACTGTACATACTATAGACTAGAAACTGGGCGTTTGAACTTGGTGGATGTCTCTGTGCCGACTTGCCGGGGTCGATTGGGCGCGATCGGATACCGGCACGGCGCGGTGAGATGATGCTATCCTGTTCCACTTTTTCTTTTGTTCCTCCAAGAAACCCTTTTTCTTATGGAGAGATAGTTACTTCGCTTCAATATATTCGGCATATATATTCCGTCCGGCATTTCTTTAATATCCTCGAATTGAGTCATGAGAGGAGCCGATATCCGTGAAATCTCTTTATACTGGATGCCTACGTATACCTACCTGGTATTGCGTGTTCTTTCAATTTGTATGCGTGTACCTGGAATTGTAATTGCGTCTACCTATGGATAGTGGCTTCAAACTATAACCATTCCAGGTGACAGACAGCTGACAGCATCACCTTGTATTCAGGCTTATGTAGAACTGACATCAATGGCTAAACCTAACAAAAGGTAGTCACGGGTTGGTGTTCAATGTTCAGTACCTAGTATTGTATGATCGTCCGACGTTCACGGCTCAGACGGCACAAGCCTGAAACTGTTTGCTTTCAACCCCGCTAAAATACAGCCTTAAAGGACGCACTGCTTATATCCCACATCTAATCCCGTAGAACGCATTGCATGTTTCACCGTCCGCATATCACTAGCTAGTTAGTCTTGGATAAATAATTAAATGAATAAGAATCAATTTCTATGTGCCGTGCGGCCCGAGATTCATCTTCCCACTTACCGGGTCCAGCCCGTATTTTCACTTACACGCGTCAACCGACTGACAGACTCCAACTTACCAATCTCCATCCCGTTCCTCTAGCTGATGCAGTAAGCGATGGGGTTTCCAATTACTTACTCGTCCGGCTCAGGTACCTCGACCATTCGAGCGATGTATTGAATCTCTCCATCCTCCAGATCAAACTGATCAACGAGCTGAGGTAACTCATTTGCCTCTGTGTTAATAGCATCATCCGGACGCACATCAGCTATGTCCACAGAATCATCCTGTTGCATATCAGCCTGAGGAACGCCCATGGCATCATTCCTAGGCATACCATTCACGGCAAAACGAGGGCCAGGGTTGACATTGGGTCCCGGACGATGCATTTGTAGCATTTGTAGAAAATCATCAGCCGAGATCGGGATCACTACTGGAACATCACCATCTCCTTCGTCAAATAAAGGAGCACGAGCTCCTGCTGTTCTCTCTGCAGGGTCGTTTCCAGAACGTCCTCTTCGCATTCGGTCCTCGAATAAGAACCGTTCTCGATTGCGTTCCATTTCCAAGATGTGTATCAGACGGGAACTATGCTGCCGCATTTGAGCTTCTCCAAGTGTAAGGGGTCTGCCGGGCATGGCGTCGATTTCTTCGTCGTAACTGTCCAACAAGGACTGGAAAAGTTGCTGCCGGTGTTCCATCCGACTCTGCATGGCTTCCTCTCCTGCATCGGGTGCCGCGATTCTCTTTTTCAACATACGAGCAGGCGTATTCTGGAACCAACGATTACCCGTAGTGACAGAACGGTTATAAATAGCCTCTGCTCGCTTTCCAATCATGTCGCTGAACTCTGACCTGATAATGTTGGAGAAGGTCTCGGTAATTGCGTCCTTGGTGACGGCTTGCTTCTCGGCCTCAAGCTTATCTACCACATGGTAGAAAAGGGGGACAAAACCAGGCTCCAGATCAGCTAGACCGTTCGGCCACTCACCTTGCTCGATCATCTCCTTGAACCAGCGCTTGGAATTACAATCGGCGCATCGTCCACCGTTGTCTCCCTTTGCAAGAGCAGGGACAGTCGAAGAGGAACCCTCTTTAGGGATGCCCATCACTCTAGAGATTTTTCCGCAGTCGCTGCATCGAAGATTGGCCCGACACATGGGGCATTTAGGCCTGCGAGTGCCCCCCACTATCTCACTGTGTGTGCGGCAAGCCTGGCATAGGACATGACCGCAGAGGAGGACCTCACCTTGAGTGGGATCAATGTCGGGATTGTCGCTTTCTCGAGGTGGAACGGGAGGGAAGGACGTCACTGCGATGTCGTCCATACAGATGGGGCACTGAACCTTGGCTTTAGAGTTTTGTTGTGAGGGATCGCTGTTGGTGGCGATTGCCTCCTGAATAGGAGGCCAGTAGTCAAGGGTAGAAGACATAATGACGGTTGTATAACTTACCTGAAGTTGATACGAAACGGTGAAGTCGTTTGCTTGGGGTTGATACTTACCTGAAGTGTTAGATGCTGGGGATACTTACCTGATACTTACCTGTGTAGAAGCGAATATCGAATCCGATTCAAGAATGAATATCTGATAAGAGTGTGAGTGTGAGTGTGAGTGAAGGGTGATGAGAGTGATGATGAAGCCAAATTGAGTAGCGATCTGTCGAGACTTTATACACAAATGCTTCGCTTCTACTATTTCACACAGCCATGATGAGATAAATAACAAAGAGATTGTTCTTAAAGTTCTTAATGTGTTCTGAGTATCCATGTTCAGAAGAACAATAGTCACGTTCTCCTAGGTTGGTGCACATTGGGATGTCACTTGCAGAGTGTGAGCACAGGCTTTCGATTCAAAGGAAGTGAGGGATCAATAAGGCAACTGAGACCAGTTAATTCTTTTTTCCATGGTAATTGGTATAGTGAGCTCTTTCTACAAAGTGAAATCTCTACAAGCCAAGTTTCCATGTCACATCCACTGAACTTGGACCACAAGGAACATGGTCTCAACTGCACATTGTCGTTGTCGTTTTCATTATCATTATCACAAAGCATTAAAGCCATTCGCAATCATCAATGTGTAGTAAATTCTATTCCCAAACTAAACACATCACATCTACTGCTCAGCAGCAACCTCCTCCTCCCCCTTCCTCCTCTCATCAGCAATAATCTCCTCAACAGTCTTCGTACTAACCCCATCCCCAAAATACCTCTCCGAAAGCTCCACACACCTCAAGTTAGCAGACAACTTGTTCATAGTCTCCATCCACTCATCCGTAGCATCACTGTCGTACACAATACCACCACCAGCCTGCATGTACGCCACACCATCCTTGACAAGCATTGTTCGGATGGCAATGCACGTGTCCATAGGTCCCTCGTCGACAAAGATCTTGTCCTGTGTTTCAGTGCTGTCGTCCACGCGCACAATGTCGTAGCCGAACCATCCTGCTGCTCCGGCGTAGATTCCTCGCTTTTCCTGCTCTAGGTCGTAGATCAATTCCATGGCTCGGATCTTGGGTGCTCCTGACACTGTTCCGGCGGGGAAGATGGAGCGGAGGGCGTCCCATCGTGTGCATTCGGGGCGTAACACTCCTGAAACTTCAGAGGTGATGTGCTGGACGTGAGAGAAACGGTCAATTCGCATGAGTTTGTCAACCTTGACAGTCGTAGGGTGGCAGACTCTGTTCACGTCGTTTCGAGCAAGATCGACCAACATGACATGCTCAGCGCGATCCTTCTTAGACGCCAAAAGCTCAGCTGCCAATCTATCATCCTCGGCAGCGCTCTTTCCACGGTGAATAGTTCCAGCAATAGCATGGTTGACAATACGAGGTCTTGATCGGGCCTCAGCGGCAGTGTACCCAAATCGCGAGTCAGAAGGTAGGGGCGCATAACCATCAGTCTTCATGAGACACTCAGGCGAGGCACCAACGATATGAAAGTCTTTGCAAGACAAGAAAAAGACGTATGGCGAAGGGTTCAATGTTCGGAGTGTTCGGTAAATGTTAAATGGGTGGAGCTTTGTGCTTCGGCGGAATCTTTGCGAGGGCACGGCCTGGATAATGTCACCCTTGACAATGTACTTCTTGAGTTCCTTAACAAACGTCTCATAACCCTTACGACCAACGTTTGACGAAAACTGTTGGTCAGTCTCGGATTGCTCGAAGAGTGTTTGGGCGGGTAGGGGAGTCTCGGGCTGGTAAACTATATCGAGAGTCTTTCGGAGGGTTTCGCAGGCCTCGTCGTAGGCAGGTTGAAGATCGTCCGAGGGGTTCTTTGGTAGTTTCATATGCGTAACAATAGTCAATGTCGAGCGGAAATGATCAAGAGCAACAATGGTGTCGAAAAGCATGAACAAAGCCTCAGGGATCTTGAGGTTGTCCTTCAGTGGTCGATCGGTCTTGGGCTCAAAGTACTTGATGCAGTCGTACGACACATAACCTACGGCACCTCCGGAAAGAGCGGGTAGTCTTAGTGAGGGGATGTCGAGAACGCGGTCGTGGGAGAGCTCGGTCTCGAGGGTCTTGAGAGGGTCGCCGGAGTGTTCGTAGCCATCGCCGGTGGCCAGCACCTTTCGAGGGTCTAGAACAAAGACTTAGAAACGCCCACCACAGGGATCTTCAAAGAAGCTTACTGGCGCCGATAAAACTATATCTTCCGACTGTCTCTGTGCTACCAGTGGCACTCTCGAGGAGGAAAGAGTATTCAGAAGTTGCGCTGTGAATTGTGAGTCAGAAGTTCGACAGAAGCATTGCGGTGTCTTTACCCCGAGGATAGCTTGAGATAGATAGCAGAGGGCGTCAAAAGATCAGCAGGAGCAGAAGCGCAGACAGGAAGAAGCGTAGGTTGTGTCTCAGGCGTCCATTCTTGGTTGAAAGCCTTTCGAGCTTCATCGGCAGTTGGCCGTATATCAAGCTGACGAAGAAGTTTAGTATAGTCCATGGTAAATCCTCAAAGAACATTGATGAGTGTGTTCTTACCTGTGCTGCACACATGTTTATAACTACTTCGAATCCTCGAGGTTAGAGTGTTTTGGTGGCTTGAGGACAAAGAAGTAGGAACAATGGAAGATTGTTGTGTTGGCACTAGAAGGTGTTTGCTTCGGAGTCACTTTTTTGGATCAATTGAAGGTCCAGTGCCTCCGATGGTAGTGGGGGCGGGGCACCGATAGCGGTAGTTGCACGGGCCCAATCGATAAGCAGAGAGGTCAGATTACCTACCAGTGATCCTCCCACGACTTTAGAGCCTTTAATGAACTTTACACTTGTTTTTGATGAGCGGTTACTGATGTTGAGTCTGTTATACACTGGGAGCAGATTGAGCTTGTCCCTTTCAATTTGGATATAGCAAGTGAAGAGATGTGCTCTGTTCCATGAATTGGCAGTGTAGAGGGGCAGCAGGCGAAATGTCCTCTAAAACTGAGGCTGCCAAAATAAATTGCAGATCAAAGGAGGTATAAGATGACTGAATTATTTCGTCTCTTCTGTTCTTAGTGGCTAATTCTTCAAGGGATTGATTAACAAGCAACCTGACGGAAGTCCAGGGTAGTCATGACGCCCATGCATGAATGCCTTGCGCTCAAGGCCTCCATCTGCATCTCAAGCTCGCTTCCGTTTACAGACTAGCGCAATTAGCTCTCATCCTCTCGCGTTTCCCATTACCCACGCGCTCAATTAGATTACATGCAACTATTCCCAATTGACACCGATTTCGGCGCTCATTCCATTCGTTTCTCATAATCGCATAAGTCGCTCCTTTCTGTTTCTTTTACAAAATCGAGATCATGTCTACCGATCAGCGCGAGGATTCCGTTGAGCTTACGGGCGACGTCGAGATGACCGAGACCAACACCCAGGAAACTGCCGCTGAGAACTCCCAAGATGTTGAGGGCGAGCAGGTTGAGAATGCAGACGAGACGGCGGTTACTGTGGAATCTGAAGTTGTCGAGCCGAGAATTACTTTTGCCAATTACCTGATGAGTCCTATCGTTACGCTACTCATCGGATCAGGCGATCAGTCCATTCTCTCGGCGCATCAAGGTCTTTTGACACAAAGTCCTTACTTTAAGGATATCTGCGACGCCTTCATCGAAGACGGCAGCGTAAGCACGCCCCGCGCAACCCATTGGTCCCTCTAACACCCCGCAGCCCCGTCAAATCGAACTCCCAGACTACGACATCGACACAGTCGGTAGTTTCCTCGAATACCTCTACACAGGCGAATACTTCCCCAAGAAGCTCCCCGGCCAGCGCGTCCTGGAATCCGACCCCGCGATCCCCTCCATCGACAACAGCGGCGACCAGCTCCTCAAGCACGCGCGCATCTACACACTAGCCGAGAAGTTTGGTGTGGACGGTCTCAAGACGCTTTCCAGCTCCAAGATCCACTGCGTCAACTCCACAGCCAAGGGCGAGATCGCATATGCTCGTTATGTCTATGCTTTCACCAGCAACGACGATATTACTATTCGCGCTCCTGTCGCAAGCTTTTGGGCTACGCGCTCACATACCCTGCGTGCCGAGGCGGAGGAGGAGTTCAAGGCTTTGTGTTTGGAGCACCCTCAATTCGGATACGATGTTCTCAGTATGTGCCCTCCTCCTTCAATTGACACACTCCGAACTAACAATGACAGCCCGCGTCTTGGACGACAAGCTCAAGCGAGAGCGCAACGACAAGATGCACCCCGCGACCAGCAGCGCACGAAAACGTGCCCGTCACAGCAGTGGCTCGCGAGCCGAGTAAGAAGAGTAAACTTGTGTTTTGGGCGCATATCGAGCGGCCTTTCTCTTTTGTTCTGGGTTACTTTGAGGCGTTGTTTTTGTACAATAACACTACGGAGAAGATACACACAGCTGGGACATTCGGCTTGGTATTGGGATTTGAGAATAGGCTCAAGAGAGCTGTCGAATTTTCGCACTTTAATCAAGAAACTCCTCAATGCGTGCATCCAATTGTAAGTCTCATATCATCGCAGCAAAACCTCTTCGAGAGCTCTTACATGCAATAGGTTCACCACCATCTTGAGTACCTGAACCTCCGCTCTCGTGCACAAGTCTGTGTGCACCACTTCACTATTATAAGCTCAGCCATTACAGAACATCATAGGTATTATGCGCATTTAAGGTCTTCGGCTGGGTGTTTCAGTCGGATGTATTTTAAGAGTCCGAGTTGAAGGTGTATGCAGAGAAGAGAGGGTATTCAGCAAACGGGGACGGGAATTGCCCGATGGGGAAATTTTAAAGACTCACTCATCGATATCCATCACTTACACTCACTCACAAGAACTTGAACAAACAGAAACAATTACAAACAAAGATACTCATCATGTCTGAACCACCTTCAACACGGGTCCAAACCCCCGACATCGACTCCCCAGAAACAACCCGAACAACCCACGTCCAATCCCTAATGGACCGCCTCCGCACCAAATCCCCCATCTACAACTTCATAATGTCCGACGCTTATCTCACAAGCGTTGTCCCAGGTGTCGTAACAACACGCATGACCCTCAACGAAAACCACCTCAACAGCAGCGGCAACCTCCACGGCGCGGTCTCGGCGACTATCATTGACTTTGTCACTGGTCTGGCTATTGCTAGTTGGGATTTGAGAGAGACCACTGGTGCGAGTGTGGATATGCATATCAGTTATCTGAGTACGGCTAGGATTGGTGATGTTGTGGAGATTGTGTCTACGGCGGATAAAGTTGGTGGGAGTGTTGCGTTTTCGAGTATTCGGATTTCGAAAGTTGAGAAGGATGGGGGGTTGAAGCTTGTTACGTTGGGGCAACATACTAAGTATGTCAAGAACTCACAGCCAAAGGCTTCATGATGGATCAAGATTGTTTAAACATGGTTGTGTAAACGAATGTTGTCTGAAATGTACTGTGGTTGTGATTTTGTTGTTATGGGGGTGTGAATAAGTAATTGGTACCGAACTTCAGTTGACATACTAGATGGACGAGTCCAGATGCTCACTGGGTATAGGTATACTGAGCTGTTCAGTCTGTTTGTATTGGGGAGCTTTATTATGCAGATTGACAAACTAGCCAACACCCACAAGGCCATCTCAGCTGGGGCATCCGTCGTGGAGGAGAGCCTCGTTCCAATTTCTTGAACAAAACAAACATACTACATCAGTTACAATCATCGTCAAATGTCAATCGCTATGAAGAGTGGTATTCAACAAACAAGCTATCCAAGCTACCTAACGCCAATTCCCAATTCCCAACCCACAATAATACAAATGTACGCTTTCCATATCCTGTACACATCCATCTACCGTCGTTCCATCCGTCCAAGCCTCTCCCTCGCAGCCTCAACAACACTCCTCCTCAAAGGCGGTCCCTCATCATCCCCCTCCCCATCCGGCACAACAGTCCACTTCTTCGCAGCACCCTGCATACCCGCCCAAAGATCCGTAGGAAGGTACTCTCCCACATCCTGTCTAAACGTCTCCCGCGAAGCTTGGTCGCTGTCGAGCAGTTTATTCACGTTCTCTTGTGCTTTGCGCCAGATATTCTTCACGCGATCGTCCACTGCGCGACGACGCTCGACTTCGAGAATGAGACTGTCGTACGCGCCGGCATAGCGCTCGTAGAAATCTTTGAGTTGTTGCATCTCTTGCAACTTTGCAAAGACACTCTCCTTCTCCACATCCCATCTCGATTTAAAGTCTCCCTCTGCCGCGATGTAATCAGCAAGTCGATCGCCAATATCACCCAGCACAGCATACGCTTGCAGCATGCTCTCATACGCATGTTTCGAAATATCATGCTGTTCCTGCAGCACGAGATAATCCTGCTCCATAGCCGTGAGGCGCTCCTGTATCTCCTGAACAACATCCCCCACCTCGCCAGCATCTTGAACGACGACCTTGAACATTTCCGCACGGTCTTTGGCTGTTTTGGGCTCGAGGTCTGACATCCCGGATTCCTGTTCGGCGATAACGCCAGAAATGGAGACGCCGTCGGTGCCCTGTGTTGTTTCGGCGGCTCTGCGTCTTGCGAGGGCGACGCCGCCTTCTGTTGTGCGGATGGCGGTGACACACATGTCGAAGTGGTGCGTTAGCGAGACGAGAAGTTGGGCCATATTGGCGGAGTGATCGACTAAGCTTTCGAGGAGTTCGATGGAGGGTGGGCCGTCGTCGTGGGATAGGCTTGGGGTGTCGGTGATAATCTTTTTGAGATTACGAATGTCGTTGTCGAAGCGGAGTAGGTCGCCATCAAAAGATTGCTGTACAGCCTACTCTGTGTCAGCGGTGGTTGATGATGGCTTCACGGTCTGCTTACCTGCAGCTCCTGGATGCTCTTCTTCATGGCTTCTCGAACTCCATGCACGCCTCCTTCATCGATGAAATCAAGAAGACTTCGTCTCTCTTCACCCTTGGGACGAAAAACCTCCTCAACACCAGTCTCGCGCAACATCTCCATAGTACGCTCCAACCCCCCATCAACAAGATCCATCGACTTAATCAGCTTCTTAAAGTCTTTCTTTCCCCAATCATAAGTACCCTGCAAGCTCCTCCTAACTCTAGCAAGGATAGTCGTTTGATCAAGTATAGACTCTTCTAAGAAGCCCGCCTGGGCTGTCAAGATGGCTACATCCTCATGGGACTGCCGCGCAGCGTTTGCGATTTCGTTTGCGCGCAGAACGAGCGCCACGGAAGAAAGCGAGCGCTTGGAAGCGAAGAGATGGTTTACGAGTGTATCGATATCGAGTTCATGCGCACCTCCAGAGCGTAATAAATTTGAGTTTGATTGTCGGGGATGTGAATGACCAGACGAGGCTCCGGATGAGCCATGGCTTCGGCGCAAAGAGGCGGACGAAGAAGCCATGATGAAAGTGTTTGTGTTTGTGTTTGGGATGTCGGTGTAATGGTAACAATAACAATGCTAGTAATCAATTATGACTACATATTGAGATTTGGTGATGATGATGAATGTTAGGATGGAAAAAGAAATATGTAATGAAAGAAAAAGAAAGTTAAGGTAGGACTAGAGATGAGATGGGATGGGAGCTTGATAGCTGGGCTGGACGATGACGGAAGTTACGATAAGAGTTCCGTTATCGCAGGGGATCCACCTGAGACCAGGCAGCTGACGCGCTTGAATCAGTGAATAGGCTGGGCTACTGGGTTAGTCCTAGCATTACTGCAGGTACAGTGTGTTTAAGCCATAGAGTCATGCACTACCGTAGGATGTTTCAATTATGTGTGTTTCATTTGTTTTGTTGTTATACGCTCAGACATACGTTTATGGTGGCGGTCTGTTTCACTTTGTCCACTTACACCAAGGCACTTCTGTAGAGCCTCAAAGTCAATCCACCACGGACTCTTGCTCCCTTCATCTTTATCTTGTCGCCCGCACTTTATCATACCGCAAAACAGCCCCAAGCAATACACTAGCTCCAAGCGCACTAAAAAAGGTTAACAACATTCCTCAACAAACAAAGAATAACTTACCAGTCTTCAGGCGAGCAGTACTCTGTAGGATTATGGCTAATCCCCGATCTCGTAGGCGTAAAGATCATACTCGTCGGACAAACCCGGTTGGTATAACAACTATCGTGTCCAGCACCACTAATCATCCTCTTCCAGAGTTTCTCCCTTGATAGAGTAGAACACACATCCGTAGCAGCTGCTTCAACAGCAGCGATACATCCCTCATCAAACTTGACAGCAGGACTATCAACGAGCAGATCCCACTCAACTTGACATCCCTTTTCGCTATCATCTGTCGCGATGCGGGAGAATTCAGCTTCACACTCTTCCACCATTTTGGAGAGTGTCTCATCTTGCACGTGGCGTACGTCAAGGGTGAATTTGACCGTGTGAGCCATTGTGTTCACCGTTCCTGGCTCAGCAGTGAAAATTCCAGTGGTTGTTAGACCGTTGAAACGTTTAGCAATTGAGTTGGCTGCCACGATCATTTTTGTTGCGCAAAGAATGGGATCTTTGCGGGCGTAGAGGGGTGTTGTACCCGCATGACTGTCGCGGCCTTTGACTGTGATATTGAACCATTTAAATGCTTGGACACCTATAACCGTCAGTCGATACTTCATACAGAAGTGCCATTCTTACCTTGGACAACTCCAATCTTGAGACCCTCGTCTTCCAAGATGGGACCCTGCTCGATGTGTAGCTCGAAATGAGCGGCGAAGGGGTTGGACTGGTATGATGCTGGGACATCACCGGTGTAGCCAATGCGATCTAGCTCTTCCTTCATAGACTTTGGTTCAGATGCGAGAATCTCTCTCAGATCCCATGCTGTCTGAAGTGGAATAACTTCAGCCCACACACCCGAAGCAACAGCCATCTTAGGAAATCGAGCACCTTCTTCACTACAAGTCGTCAGCAAGAACCTTACAACAAACCCACGAAGACTCACTTTGTCCAGTTTACAACTCCAACAGGCCCCTCAGTCTCAACACCATTCTCATTCAAAGTCCTCAAAACCTCCAACCCAGAAATAACACCAAGAATACCATCATACCGCCCACCAGTAGGTTGCGTATCAAGATGAGAGCCCATCATGACAGGAGGCAAGGCATTATTCTTTCCTGAGCGGATAGCGAATAGGTTACCCATTTGATCAACAAAGGTCTTTAAGTTGAGGGATTTGGCATAGGTCATGAACCAGTCTCTGACTTGTTTGTCTGAGTCGTCTAGACTGAGACGGGCCATGCCTGTTTCTGTGGATGCCCTGGATACGTGTTAGAATGTGTTTATGTGAGGAGTGGGTGTTTAACGTACTTTCCCCATGGGTGCGCTGCGCCGAATTGGCAACTTTCGTGTAGTGACTTTGCGAGGTTTGACTCGGCGATTGTCAGGGGTGGTAGGTTTAGTGAGCCCATTGTGAGTGTCTGTAGTCTTGTAATCTGATGTGTATGAGTTGGTAGCAAGTCTAGCTTGGATGAAATGTTATCATATGTCGATGAACCCCAGTCTATTCTTTTATTACAGCCATGGCCCCCGACGGTGGTGCTCTCCATCATGGCGGTTACCTCTAAAGCTCCATTTAATTCCACATCCAAAGATTCCCATCCTCCCATTAACACTGATTGGCTACAACCCGTCAACCGTGGAGGTTCTATCGCCCGTCGGCCGTCGGCCAACACTAAATGCTCCGAAACGACAGGGGACAGACACCAGTATCCGTCCATCTGATCTTATCCAGGATAGACGAGTGACATCGCGCGCTTTAAACCGGTCCCTATCGGTCTTATCACTGTTATCTACTGTACAAACCCAGGAATTATACCCGAAGGATATCTATCATGCGGGTCTTCTGGTCTCCGCCGACGGCTTCATCGATAGCAAATGCGGGGGTGGATAAGAAGCCCCGCTCCGGGCTCCGGTCCGGTCTACCCCGGACTTTATACATAACGTTGGACGGGCCCTCAAGACAATCCACCATGTACAGTACAGTATAGCTGAGTTTCAAGTATTCAACATGTCACATCTAGAGGCTTCCGAGAAAAAGGAAGACCTCACCAGTCTACCCCTCGAACAAACCGGCGAAACAAGCATAACGAGCAACGATGCAGAACGCAAAGTCCTCTCCAAATTCGACAAATTCGTCATGCCCCAAATGGCCATCCTCGTTCTCTTTGCCTACCTAGACCGAACAAACATAGGTAATCTCCCTCTCCCCTTACACCATCCCCTGTATCTTCACTGACACTTCCAGGAAACGCTCGCGTCTTCGGCTTCGAAGAAGACACAGGCATGCACGGAACCCAATTCAACGACGTGTCAATGTACTTTTACATCTCCTACGTCATCTTCGAAACACCCTGGGTTCTCGCTGTTAAGAAATTCGGTCCGGGAAAGGTTCTTGCTATTGCTATTATTAGCTGGAGTGCCATTACGCTTGGGACTGGCTTTGTGCATAGCTATGGCCAAGTCATCGCTTGTCGCGTGTTACTAGGTTTCTTTGAAGCTGGTCTTTTTCCATCTCTCATGTTTGTCATCTCACAGATTTATCCTCCTGCGTCGCAAGGTAAACGCATGGCTGTACTCTACGTATCCATTGCGCTTTCTGGGGCGTTGGGAGGACTTATTGCGTATGGGATTCAGAGTATGGGTGCGAGACATGGATTATCTGCCTGGAGATGGTTGTTTATTATTGAAGGTGCTATTTCGCTGCTTGTTGGAGCTATATGCTGGTTAAGTTTACCCAGTTCTCCTGAGACGGCGTGGTTTCTCAATGTTGAGGAGAAGGCGACGATGAAGCTTATAAAGGAGCGCAATAACCCATTCAAGGAAACCGTCAAGTTCTCCTGGAAGCAGGTTGGTATGGCTGTTACTGATCCGCTTATTTGGCTTGCTTCTATTGCCTTGTTTTGTTCTTCGATTGCGCTGTTTGGCTTTGGCACGTTTTTGCCTACTCTTCTCAAGGGTCTCGAGTAAGTATTTGTCTATTCTTATTATGATCTTGACTAACAGATAACAGCTATACTTCGTTGCAAGCAAACTACCTCAGTATTCCCGTCTATGTTCTAGCATCAATCTTCACAGGTGCTACTACCTACGTCTCAGATCGACTCAACCGCCGAGCAATCTGTCTCATCCATTCACCTCTCCTCGTCATCGCCGGCTATGCGATCGCAGTCGGCACAGGCCACAAGGGCGCAGGTTTCTTCGCCATGTTCCTAGTCGGCAGCGGAGTCTACTCCTTCAACACCGTCGTAGTAACCTGGATCTCAAACAACGTTCAGCCAGACTACAAACGCTCCGTCGCTATCGCCACAATTATATCAATCGGTAACGCATCTGGAATGGCAGCTTCTCAGATTTATCCCATCGGAGACGCTCCTCGTTATGTAACTGGAAATGCTATCTCGTTGGGAGGCGAAGTTATTGCGTTGGTGTGCATTGGACTCATTTATGGTCTTCTTAAGTGGCGTATGAGACAGAAGGAGAAGGCTTTGGCGAGGGGTGATGATAGTAATGGCAAGGAAGGTGATCAGAGCTTGGAGTTCAAGTATGTCTTTTAGACGGCCCAAGGTCTTTGCAGTTACATGGTCGCGCGGCTGTTTGATCAATTGCCAATTCGAGGTAGTATGTAAGAGAATATGGCATCTCGACGGGCGCACGTGTTAGCAACTATAGACATCTTATAGATCATATTGATAAGATATATCCTAACTACTTAAGACTGCCATACTGAGAGCTCACAACGCCGACCTACTCACATAGAATGAAGTGCCAAAAGAGGTGCCTGGGCCATCTAAGAAAGTCAGCATGTCTTGTAATCTGTATCCGTGCATGTAATCAAGCCGTAAAGATTGACGGTGTCTTAAACTCGGTATCAATTGACAGACTCAAAGGTCTCAAACTAGCGGTTAGTATAGACATGTGCTTGTGTTACATGCACACGAGATAGAGCAGTTGACATCCATGGCAAAGATGTTGATGATCTATGAATGGTCTTACAGCTGTAGCAAGAGAGCTACAATTGCCCTTCACATGTTCCAATGCCTTGTGCAGTAAAAATCCCAGTAGGTAACGGTACCATCTGATCCCACAAAGCTCAGCCTACCTAATCTTCAGTCCCTCCGTTCTCCCGAAAGGCACAACCGTTTACTCTACAGCAACACCACGACGTAATAGATCTTCTCTACCTGCGACATCTCTCTCGTGCATAATCTCATCATAACCTTCTCACCAGCCTCCCATATCAACACGGGATCATACACAAGCCCCCTTCATCCCACCCCCAAAGACCCTGAAACCCCTCTTCCAGAACACCGTGGATCTAACCAAGCCGTTCTATCTATCAGATCATCTCAGCCCGGGTTGCTCCTTAGGTGCATCCAGTTCCAGACTCAACGTCAGAAACTATGCACATCACCCTCGTGTAAAGATCCAAGACCCCAACTACCGAGGTTAATACAATTCGATTCCAAAATCATGCCGTTCTGACGAAACGACGCTGCACGTGCCCCGATCATATCATGTTTCCTCCTACGTAATCCCTAACAATCAGACCACGCCAAGTACAGGACCAAGAAGCCATGTGATATTCGTCTGGACTAGATAATGTAAAAAGATCTTCGTGATGCAGGCAGGGTCTGCATTAGACCCTGAAGAAAGGGACGGTGTTGAGGTTGAGTTTTCACATGGTGCGTTGGACCCTGAATCCCAGTAGGCCGTTGAAGGACTAGACTAGGTTTGGGGGTTTTGCTTTGCAAGATTGATGATCTGATGGTATCACGACATGCTACTTGCTTGGCTGTGGGGTTGATCATCCAGGGCCTCGGTATCTGCGGAATCAAGGGGTTCGTTCTGGGCTCGTTTAGAAGTGGGATAGGTTTGACGATGGAGACATGCAATCCCTGGAGTTAATGCGTCGAGGGAAGAGAAAACTAGATGTGGATGAACAGGTGGGTTTGGTTAGGTGTGGTCGTTATTCGTCAATCTATTTCGCTATCTTCACCCTAGGTACAATGCCTCTGTAGGTATCCCATCGCTCACCGTCTGTAACGTGAACCAAATAGATGTTCCTAGTAGCGAGGGTTGTTTCCGTATCCTTGACCCTGACCATAGCCTTGATCTTGGCCGTACCCTCGGTTCTGTCCATATCCTTGGTCTTGCTGGTAGCCTTGGTTATAGCCACCAGATTGATGCTGCTGGGGCGGGGGAGGATACTGATCAGGGCGGTACTCTTGGTGGGACTGATGCTGTTGAGGTCTGTACTCATCCGGTCGATATCCCTCTTGCTGCGAGGGTCTGTATTCTTGGTGAGATTGGCCGTGCTGAGGTCGGTATTCGTCATGTCCTTGGGGTCTGTAGTCACCCTGCCCTTGGGGTCTGTGGCCATCGTTGCTTTGAGGTCGGTAGCCGTCGTTTCCTTGAGGTCTGTAGCTATCGTTGCCTGGAGGTCTGTAACCATCATTGCCTGGAGGTCTGTAACCATCGTTGCCTTGGGGCCTATAATCATCATGACCCTGTGGCCTGCTGTAGTCTTGACTCTGGTTCGGTCGATGACCCTCCTGGAACTGCGAAGGAGGGTTATACGGCTGTTGCGACGGAGCCCCATACCCTCCCGAACCACCCTGCGAAGCCGGTACAGGCTGGTTCGCACCACCAAGGTTCGCAGCAAAAGGGTCTCCAACGCTAACACCCTCATTGCCGATATCATCAGGCACAGAGATCTTGACCTTGGGTAGATACTTCTGCACCTTCATCTCCACCATGTTCTGCACAAAGAACCAACTCTGGCGCTCAAACTTGCGATGGCCACCGTTCACGACACCCAGAATGCTCTCGCGTAGTGTCTCTTGGACTTTTCGCACCAGACCACGGATCTTGTTGACGAGCTTCGCCTTGATGTCGTCGCCGAAGCCACGGTCGGCGGAGTGTCCTGGTCCAGCATCGCGGTCGAGCTGGGAGTCGAAGGGGTTACCACCGAGGATCTTCTCCAGTGGGCGCTGGAATTGATCGGGCAGGAGCTCGAAGAGTTGCTTCTCAATACCACCAAGGATCTTGCGGAACTCAATGCGAACTTCTCTGTGGACTCGCGCAATTCCTGTGCTGAGCTTGTCACTGATGACCTTTGAGAAACCACCACTCTCACCATCCCCATCAGCACGAGCACGATCACCATCATTGTCCCCAAAGCCTCTCGAAGCTCCCTCGTTAGACTTCTTGTTTCCAAACAGTCCTCCAAGTCCCTTGACGAGATCCTTGACCTGGTCCTCGATCTCGCCCTTGACACCATCTCCCAAATCCCTTGTACTCGTGTTTCCGCGAAGCCAGCGCTTGATGTGGTCGAGAGCGATGCGTGTGAATTGTTCGGCGATGGGGGCGTGTTGTTCGCGGAGCTTTAGGCCGACCTGTTCCTTGATCTCAGGGCTGATGAGACGGGCTTTTTCTTCGGGGTTGCGCGCTGCGTCTTTGACGGTGCCACTGAGGACACCTAGAAGGCCGTCGAGTTCAAAACCTTGACCTCCTGAGCCTCTACCGTTGTTGTTCTCGAGATGGTCCTGCACGGCATCGATAGCAAAGGATAGAAAGCCCTTAGCACCACCACCACGCGATGAGTCTCCTCCACCGCGGGACCTTGTCTCATCACCACCTCCATTCCCTCCTCTACCCTCAGTAATATCAAAAATATCCCTTAAATCATCACCCGCCTCATCAATGTTCTTAGTAAAGCTACGCGTGAGCTTCGCAATCTCGTCTGCAAAAGGCAACGACTGTCCACCGTAAGCATCAGGCGCATTATCGTCCAAACTTCTCGAACCAGAAGGATTCTTATCTTTGTTGAACAGCGAGCGAAAGGCGTCGACGACCTTGTCTTCGAGACTGTCGATGGTCTTTTGCTGAAAGGTTTCGAGCTCGTCGGTGATGCGGGGTTGGATCTGAGGGGCGAGGGAGTCGACGTATTCGTCTACTTTTTTGAAGAGGACTTCTGGGACGCCGCGGGAGGACATTTTGGCGGTAGCAACCTGTAGGAATAGGCTCTGGTTGATAGGAGGCTAAGGAAGTTAAGGTTATTTTGGTGATGTTGGCTGGGACGCCTTTGGATGGAGCTTGAGCTGAACTGGAGTAAACTGAACTGGGCCGAGTCGAGCTGGTGTTGGTGGGGGAGCTGAGGTGGCATGTGACGTCAGCTTTTGAGGTCCACTTAGAACAACATTCAATCACTGTAAGTTGTAAGAGAATCACTTCAATGGACTGCAAAAACATTGCAGGCAATTAATCATTGGAGTTTTACATTGACAGTTCTCTTTGTTCTTTGTTTGAGTACGTGAATGGCCCTTGGTCTGGGTCTTAATGCCCACCCCAACATGGATAGCCACCAAGTCAGATTATGCCCAGCTCGCTACAACACCAATTCTGATGCTCATCCTAAGATGCCCTCATCAGCAACAGGTGCTGGGTTCTCTATACAGTCAATGTCAGCATTCTATTGTTTAAAGCTTCATTTGGAGAATAAGCCCTCTTCCTTCTCAATTCGCGTGCAAACTCAGTAATGCTTGACGAGTGTAGAGCCACCATCACATTTTGATACGAGAACAGACAGCTGTCATCTCAAAGGTAGATGGTGACCAAGAAAGAATTATATTAGCATATTACCCGATACTGGTTTTAGTAGAGAATTGGACCCTATAGCTATATTGCTTAATGCCTATCCAGCAATATGAGAGTGCACCTTACAATACTTCTATGCACAACGACTTCCTCAATCCCTCATCATATTTCCAAGACCTCCATTGCCGTCCATCCGAAACTCCAGGCCTTCGTATAACTAGTAACGTTACGGTACCTTTCAAATCAGTCATGTATAACCAGCTCCTTTGCCACCTCCTGAGTTCCAGGCAAATGCACAGCGCAGTGGCAAGATCATGTTACTGACGGACTTTGCTCGGGTTGGGCATCAGGTCACGACATAAAACATGTGATATTAACCGATGTCAGCCCCTAACAGTTTTATTGCAGAAGGCAGTGAAACTCAACCGGTCAGCAAAATGTCAATGAGAAATGACAAGTTGTTCTGCAGATATATACATATGCTGTATCACTCGACGTCCCTGACTCTCTGAACTGTCGTTGCAGCTTGTATGCCACCTCTGACAATGAAATAGCCGCTTCTAGCCTCGTGTCGGTACTACCCAAGCCATGCGTTCAGCCATGGTAACGGTGCGTCGGGTGCAGAGCTGTATGGTCTTCGAGATGGGTAATTCGGATGCTATATTCCCGGTCGAATCGGCCTGCCAATGTGACATTCTTGAACATGATCAAGTCGAGAATATTCTTGATGATGCGCCGAAATCCGGGGTGCATGAGATGATGATGAAGAAAGATCACCAGACATCAATTCTTGTGGTCGTTCAAAACACCAACGCCACGTTCAATAGATACCCTAGATCTAGACCCGAGAGCCACGATAAACGGTCATGAGCCGCCACCCGACAGTGCTTACTTCACCATTACTCTACGGCAGTTTATTAGAAACTCGTTATCTATCAACGTGATACAAGCCCGACACTCGCGAGTTCGGCCTCTGTGAGAAGTCATATGGCCCGGGCCGTTGATATGGGTGTGAACCTCAAGATCTAGAACTGGTCAGATACACACTTCATCAACCTAGCTCTTCACCGGCCGACACTCCGACTGTACATTGGGGGGCAAAGCGAAAGCTACGGTGAAAATCTGGGGTATTGAAGAAGTCCGTCCGCTGTAGGCGATTTGTCATGGAGCATGAGCCGTTGTTGCAATGAAGGACTTGTGTATGCACTAGAGGTAGTATACATGAGATCTCGAGTTGTGGCTACCCTATGTCTGACAGTCTTAGAGTTTACAAGGAGATAGATAAGCACTGCCTGCACATCCGAGGGAACAATAATTGATTACAAGGAGTCATTTGACATGCAAGAAATGCACGATATGAGCAAGACACAGCGGGAAATGTCTCAGGCCATGCGTGTAAACTGTACTGTACCTACAGCGATTCATAAAGACTGCAGAGCAGAGATGCATGGCTGAGGCGGTGAAGAAGCTTCGAGTCGACTCCAAGTGTTACATACGTTACAATAGTGAGGCGCCCGCCCGTTGAGGGAACGAGATTGGTGTGGCGGATTGATTGCTTGTGGTGGTGGCTCACTTCTCACACGATGTGATGCTGGCTGCCCACCAACAAAACTAACCTCTCCACCTCCGCGTTCGCTCTCAACTAACTCCGCGTTCAACAGTAGAGTAACGTTGGAGGCTTGAGGGGGAGGGGCGCAACTCTCCATTCTCCCTCTCTTGCGTGAAATATTGAACGTTGAGGTATCACGAATAGCAACAATTACGTAGGAACACGAGCGAAAAGGGATAAGGATGAGGGATATTGCTGTGAATGGGGAACCACTACACTAAGCCGTCCAAACCCTCTCCCTCTGAATTGAAGCTGAAGGCTCCTCTTTGTATACTATGCTGCATGTCATGTCATGTCGGGCGGCTATTCTATTCCTCTCTGACTCTTCCGTGACTCCTATCACTTCCAACTAGACCCAAACAATAGAATTAATAGACTGCGGCTCATGCCAGGGGGTTACAAAGTGGATTGAGCTCCATCTAAAGTGTGAAATATACGTTAGAGGCTCTTGTACGATCATCGTTGAAATGGGTCCTGGCTCGGCCGCCATGGACAAGGGTGGCCCTCGCACTAACACAGCAACAATGATACCTTGGGAAGCAGAAGCTTGGCGTTGAAATTGACAGTGAACTGAAGCAAAAAACCGTGCACCCCCGGCAGAAGAGCCTTGGCCCACTTCAATCCGACCTATTGTCTACGTTAAAGGCCGATTCGCATACTAGACTTCGATGGTGGTGATCATGTTTCCTCTGCAACAGTACGTCATAGAGCAGTCATTTTTTTGTGCGCAAACAAGAAGAAAGAATTTCCCCGTGGAGAGTAATAAGGGGATGTGCTGTGCTTTCTGGGGAAAGGGCATCAATTGTTGTGTTGAGAATTAAATGGATGTGCGTCCAGGAATAGATAAACCAAGTTTAGAAAGATCAAGTCCCTGTGCCTGGACGAGAACAGAGGTAAACTATCCATAACAGAACAAGTTTTGCTGATCAGAGGCCCGAGCCTCAAGGTGGTGGTGTGCAACCATCTCGAACGAGCGAAACATGGTGGCTGCCTTGAGTTTGGTAGAGTGATATCTTTGGTTGGTCAAAAGTGCCAATGCAATATTCCCATATTTAAAAGTCTTGGTAGTAATGTGGAGCAATCTAGAGCAATCCATGTTTGAAGCAAAGCAACAATAGACGACTCGACTCGACTCGAGTTGAGAGAGGGAGACTTGGGAGAGTAACTCGCTCTGTATGGTATGCCGGTTTCAACAAAGCCAATCCGGCTTGGTTCACCGGGCCTTATCTGACCGACTGACAGGGTAAGAGAAGTTGGAGGGCAGCAAGGGGTAGATCAGCGGGGATATTAAACCACTGGGAAGCCATTTCCAGACACATTGCCTTCACTTTGGTGTTGAGAAGGAACTATGAGTGTCTCCCCCTGCGATTGCGATTAGTGGTTGGTAGCCAAGGAACCAGGATACTTTACCAAGGTGGTGGGGGGTTACCGTTGCTTAGCGAGTCCATGATAACGGGTTCGAGGGGGGGGGGTTACCCAG
>QGEC01000194.1:0-21683 GCA_004367155.1 Fusarium clavum | reverse complement strand
GCCTCTTAATAGTTCTTAGGCTGCAGAAAAGACAGTACTGCATTAAAATATGATCTGTTAAATTCTTTCCAAAACTCCTCGTAGCACCGCGTTATCGACAAAGAGCAGTCAAACAATGGCTGGGCTGAAAAGAACTAGTGTTTGTTCCAAAACAAGACTCGCGTGAATGATCACATTGAGTATTAAAAGCGTTTCTTGCGACGGGGTATTGTTGGCCATTCAAGCAAGTATCTGCACCACTTGAAATGCCATTCGTTGAATCAAGACCCAATAAAGCTAATTCTTGGGGTGAGATATTCTCCTTATCAAACCCTCTCGGCTGTGGGTCTATATTACAAAGACGAACATGCGCTCATTACTTCTGTTTTTTACTTCTATTCTATACTTCGGCTTACGAGGAGGGCGAACAAGTGGTTCAGTGTTTTTGGCAAAAAGGTCTTCCGTCTAGCAATTAACCTGTGCTACTCTGGATTACTCATAGACTATCATTTTCTTTAGGAAACACCACTACTACCTTGCCTTCCTCTTCCCATCTAACATGGATACTAATGTTTAGCTTATGGAGTGTACGTGTCAACGGTAAAAGATCCCCATCCCTTTCTGCTATAGCATTCATGCTCTCGGCAACCTTCTCCAACAACGCCAAGTCGCTCAACGAGGTAGACCCCGGCTCTCCAGGGCCGCTAACAAACAGGTGGCTAGCCAAGCAGCCATACGGCACATAACAGCGGAATGCGCCAAACACGTATGCCGCGGTAAGCGGGCTATTATACTTTCCCAAGCCCAGAAGTGCAAGTTCCAGGACGTTACGAGCGATATTGACTGACAAGACAGAAACAGGTTTGTCGTAACAGGGGAAAGGTATGCCGGATACTTCTGACTGGAGAGCCTCCATTTTGCGGCTCATAATCATCATAGAGCAGCTTGCTGTAAGCGTGAGGTCGTAGAGCGTCCACCAGTTTGAGACATTTTCTTCATTGGCGTCCATTGAATCTCTCTGTTAGTGATATACAACCCGTTAGTTAGAATGAATTCCTGGAATGTAATGGAAATGGAGCAGTATAGGAAGACTCACCACAGACCATTCTCTGACCAAGCCTTCTATCTCAGCACAGAGCCCTTCAATCCGTTCGATACAGTCCTTATCATCTGATCCCTGAGCAAACAAGTCGAAGAAGCGAAGGAGAAGAAAAGTCAGCCGCGACTTGACAAAGAAAGCCAACGTTGGAACCATGTGTTCGGGTTGTTCAGGGATAATATTAATCGCGGGAAGATTGACACGCCACTCGGTCACGTTGGCCGTCATGATGGCAGGCTTGTCGTGTAGTAGACGGAAGAATAGATCAACGAGCACCAACGCCCAGAGACCTTGCCTGTCATGATCTGTTCCATCATCGGGTGAGTGCTGTATGAAGGTACTGGGAAATTCCTGATCAATGTTGTGGAGGTTCAGCTTCTTTACGCATTGGTACACAAGATTGTACATTTTCCAGCTGAATTCGAAGTCACATTGCTGAAAAGAAGCCCTCATCTACCCCAGATGGTTAGTATACGCTATGTCTGCGTTTGGGTTGAAGAGAATACTTACGAGAAGGATGGCAGAGATGAGGTCCGTCTTGGTCCCCGAACTGCGCTCCCACCAAGCTGGCAGCGCACGAAGACAGCAACCATAAACCCGTTGCGTCAAATTGCTATCCTGAGATCCCAAATCGTCCGCAATCACCATCGAGCCATGGTAGACAATACTGTAGTAGAGTACCAGCACGGCTGGCTCGAGGGTAACCTCAGGCATATCGATGATGTCAGGGATGAGGTGCATCAGCTTGACGTTAATAAAGCTTGGGAACGTGTCGATCTGGAAGTGCGTACAAAAGTCTGCAAATGGGATTAGTATTTAAAGAGTCTACGCGCCGAATTAATTTAGTCCTTACTCTCAATACAGGCTTTGGCAATCTCCGGTCGTATGTGGTAATCCATAGACGCGGTCTGTTTGAACAAGTTCTGCCGCTTGAGATGCAAGACCTGCTCAAAGGCTTGTTGGAGGCGCACGTCGGCGTTCAAGGGCGTGGCTGGGCAACTGAGCAAATCACTGACTTCTGCCTCGGCATCATTGTTGATGAAAGTTCTGGACGCAGCCGATGAGACCACGGAATGTGCTTCAGGTGTTTGCCCAGGTGTTTGGGAAGAAGAGCCTTGAAGGTTTCCCAGGCTATTATTGCTGAGCGCGGTATTTACCGTCGACGGATCCGCAACAAGGCGCGTGCATTTTTCCTCGACCTGGAGCAGCCTCTCAAGAAGATTTGAAAGGACATGGTCACTCATACGACTAAGATGTCAGTGGCAAGCAAAGAAAATAAAGTGTAGACATACGGTTCTCTTGGCTGACCCTTTCGGGGGTTAGCCTTCTTTCTCTTCCTTCGCTCCGGATACGTGCATGATAGGCCTCTAGCTTGACAGCCGTCACATGTAGGCTTGGCACGGTTACATCGAATCTGGTTCCGTAGTTAGCAGATTATCGAATTCAGACGCGGTGTTATGGTGCGGAGGCCAACACAGTAAGTGGGTGGAGCATGGGGGGCTGTGGTACCTTTCGAGTCTTGCAAGCAATACACTATTTGGGAAGTGTGTTAACGCGCCAGATCTGACAGGCCAGGGTAGAGGAGCAGAAGCTTGGCTCTGATACCTACCACTAGCTCATGTTGGCCGCGGCGTGGCGGTACAACAGGATCCATTGTTGATGGGAAAATGAGGAAATGTCAGGGCCCGACATTTGAGAACGGTTAAAGCTGCGGTGTTCTGATCTACGGTCTTTCGGAGAAATGCAATCGTTATTGGGTACAGATGTAGAACCCAACGCAGTGGGTGTCTGTTCTTTTTCAGGCAAGGCTCCTATAACACCGTTTCAGGGGCAGTATCGCCTGGAACGTGAGTCCGTTCTCGATCTCCGAGGCCCAATCACGGCATTTGGGTCCTGAGGAGGTAAGCATGCGAAGCCGGCAGTGGAACAAGTTCTTTTCGAGAAAAGGTTTTTTTTGCTTCTGAATTCACGCTCTTAATATCTCTGACGTCGAATTTGGCCAATCGGCCTGGGGAAGTTGCGAAGTCCTCTTAACTTGGACCCTTGTCTGCGGGCGCGGAAAACTCGAGTAGTCCGTTTCCCCGGTGCCGGCTTGGGATGGAGTGGGTCAAATCTCAACTTTTGGCAAGCACTTTAATTTGGCTCCACGTGGAACTACGGCCGTGGAGCTCCGGTCTGTACACCATCACAGCTGGCCCAATCGCCGCAAAACTGGAGGCCGAATGTCCGTCCCACATATTTTCAGGGGTCTGTCTTACACGTCGTCGAAGGGTCCGGAGATCAGAATTTTTGCTTCACGGGGGAGCTCCGAGCTCGGGATTTTGTTTTTATTAAATGAGATGCCTCTCGTTCAATTCACCAGAAATAATAATCCATATTCTCACTGACTGATTTTGAGGGATCAGCTGTGACTTGAACTGGTGTTTCCTCCCTCCTTCCCTTCCACTTTTCTTCTCTTTGAAAAATATTTTCGTCCAGTTCTTTAACCCTCGTCGAGTTCAAGACATTGAATGCACCATACAATGCCTTACATCGAGGGTTACGGCATCGAGTCCGAAAAGCCAGTCCTCTCGACGGACAAGGCGATATCCTCCCGGGGCTCGTATAACACCCTGATTCCCGAGGCCAACACGACCCCCGACAAGGGAGAAGAGCAGGTGCACGATGAAGTCCTCGACCTCGTCAGGCGATTGACGACTCACTCCCAGGGCGGCGGCGCAGCGTCTCTCTTCCCACTCGCCAAAGACGGACCGCTAGACCCCAACAGCCCCAAGTTCAACGCCAAGGCATGGGCCAAGGCGTTCTACAAGGTCCGCAAAGAGTCCCTCGAAGGCAACTCGCCCAAGACGACGGGTATCGCCTTCAAGAACCTCAATGTGTACGGCTTCGGCTCCGATACCGACTTCCAGAAGAGCGTGGCCAACGTCTTCTTCGAGGCGGGCCGGTTGGCCAAGAAGTGGCTGTTCAACAAGAAAGAGGAGCGCGTCGATATCCTGTACGATCTCGAGGGTGTCGTTCACAGTGGAGAGATGCTCTGCGTACTCGGTCCCCCAGGCTCCGGCTGTACGACGTTCCTGAAGACGGTCGCCGGCGACACCCACGGCTTTCACGTCCACGAATCGTCCACGCTCAATTACCAAGGCATCCATCCCGATCAGATCCGACGTGCGTTCCGAGGCGAAGCCATCTATACCGCCGAAGTCGACCACCATTTTCCGCAGCTTACCGTCGGCGACACCCTTTACTTCGCGGCCGCGGCGCGATGCCCTAAGAATATCCCCGCCGGGGCCAGCCGAAAAGAGTACGTAGAGCATCTCCGCGATGTGACGATGGCCATGTTTGGTATCTCGCACACCAAGAATACCCGTGTTGGCGATGACTTTATCCGCGGCGTCAGCGGAGGCGAGAGGAAGCGTGTTACAATTGCCGAAGCGTCGCTGAGCTATTCTCCTTTGCAATGCTGGGATAATAGCACCAGAGGGCTCGACAGCGCGAATGCAGTGGAATTCTGCCGAACTTTGAGGACGCAGGCTGATGTCATGGGTTGCACTTCGTGTGTCGCTATCTACCAAGCCCCTCAAGATGCCTACAACGTGAGGATACAGAGACCAATCCCATTTCAGATCTATGCTAACATTCGACTAGATCTTCAAAAAGGTTCTCGTCTTGTATAAAGGCCGGCAAATCTTTTTCGGGAAAGCATCCAGAGCCCAGTCATACTTTGAGGAGCTCGGCTTCTTATGCCCGAAGCAACAGACCACCGCCGATTTCCTCACTTCTATGACCAGCCCCAGTGAACGCGTCATCCGCCCTGGCTGGGAGAATAAGACGCCTCGAAGCCCCGAAGACTTTGCCCGGGCGTGGAAGGAGAGTAGTGACCGCGCTCTGCTGCTGGAAAACATTGAGGATTATGTCGAACGGCATCCTTTCCACGGCGAACACTACGACAGCTTCATGGAGTCACGGCGCATGGACCAGTCCTCGGCTCAACGTGCTAACTCTCCCTTCACCTTATCCTATCTCCAGCAGATGAATCTAACTCTATGGCGTAGTGGGGTCATGCTCAAGACGGACCCCAGCTTAACTATCACTATGCTAGTCACCAACTTCCTGCAGGCCATTATTGTCAGCAGCATTTTCTACAACCTGCCCGAAGCGACCTCGGCCTTCCAGAGCCGGGCTGTCCTGCTATTCTTCCTCGTCCTCATGAATGCGTTCAGCAGCATCTTAGAGATTATTAACCTTTATGCCAAGCGTAAGGTTGTCGAGAAGCATGCCAGGTGTGTCTCTGTCTTTTTTTCAAGTGCGAGTGGCGGTTTAGCGAATTTCTTTATCTGATCTACATATCGTCGAATAACCATCAATGCTGACATGGTTTCCTATCCAGATATGCCCTATATCACCCCAGCGCCGAAGCCCTCTCTTCAATGATTGTGGACCTGCCGTACAAGATCACCAACGCAATAATCACCAACATCACCATGTACTTCATGGGTAATCTCCGCCGCGAGCCAGGTGCATTTTTCTACTTCCTACTCGTCATCTTCACAACGACCATGACCATGTCCATGCTTTTCCGACTGATCGGGTCGGTGACCAAGTCAATTGCTCAAGCCATGGCACCGTCCGCAATCATCCTCCTCGGCTTGATCCTATACACCGGTTTCACCATCCCAACGCAGTACATGCGCAGCTGGATCAGCTGGTCTCGATGGGCTAACCCAATATACTACGGTCTTGAGTCAGTCATGATCAACGAGTTCGCCGGGATAGACTTCCCCTGCTCCGTCTTCATCCCTTCCGGCCCTGGCTATGAAGATGCCTCGCCGAGCGGCAGAGCATGCTCCGCGCAGGGAGCCGTCCCTGGACAAGATTCGGTCAGCGGTACAGCGTATATTAAGAGCGCTTACGGTTATGATCCATCGCATAGATGGCGCAACTTTGGCGTCATGCTTGCGTTCATGGTCCTGTATGCCCTTTTACACCTGGTGGCCACTGAGTATGTCGCTTCTGAGCGCTCCAAGGGTGAGGTTCTGGTCTACCTTCGCAAGGCCATGAAGCACTTCAAGAAGTCTCCGGCTGACATTGAGAGCGGTGCTGTGACCTCCACTAACCAGCCAACGTACGACGGCAATGTCTCGGGAGGAGAGGTCGAGAAGCACGTCTCGGTTTTCCATTGGAAGAATGTTTCCTACGACATCCAAATCAAAGGAGAGGCCCGCCAGATCCTGGACCATGTTGATGGTTGGGTCAAGCCGGGCACCCTGACTGCGCTGATGGTAAGCTTACCCCATATGGTTCTCCGCGTTCTGATGCACTTTGACTGACAACCCATCTAGGGTTCTTCTGGTGCTGGTAAGACCACCCTTCTTGACGTTCTTGCTAGCCGTGTGACCATGGGGGTGGTCACTGGCGAGATGCTCGTGAACGGATCACTACGCGATGAATCCTTCCAAAGAAAGACCGGCTACGTTCAGCAGCAGGATCTCCATCTCCACACATCAACTGTCCGCGAGGCTCTTACCTTCAGTGCCCTCCTTCGACAACCGTCTCAGTATAGCCGCCAAGAAAAGCTCGATTATGTCGATACGGTCATCAACCTGCTCAGTATGGAAGATTATGCCGATGCTATTATCGGTATCCCTGGTGAAGGCCTCAATGTTGAGCAGCGTAAGCGACTAACGATCGGTGTGGAGCTCGCTGCTCGGCCCCAGCTTCTTCTCTTCTTCGATGAGCCCACCTCGGGCTTAGACAGTCAGACCTCGTGGTCGATTTGCAATCTCATGGAGAAGCTGACCAAGAGCGGCCAAGCCATCCTCTGCACGATCCATCAGCCTTCTGCAATGCTGTTTCAAAGGTTCGACCGTCTTTTACTGCTATCTAAGGGCAAAACTATCTATTTTGGCGATATCGGTAAAGACTCCCACGTCCTCGTCGACTACTTCACCCGCAATGGCGCCCATGGCCTTCCGGCTGGTTCTAACCCGGCCGAGTACATGCTTGAGGTCATCGGCGTAGCTCCCGGCGCAACCACGGAAATCGACTGGACGGATGTCTGGAAGAATAGTGCCGAGTATCAACTGGTTCAACAGGAGCTCGGAAGGCTTGCGTCTTCGGCGTCGTCCGAGCAGCCAAGTACTGACACTCACGTATACGAGGAGTTTGCCGCGTCGCCACTGGAGCAGCACCGGCAGGTGACGAAGCGGGTATTTGAGCAGTTTTGGCGAAGCCCTGGGTACATCTATGCGAAGGTTCTCCTCACAGTCGGCGTGGTAAGGACTTTGCAGCCGCCATTTCCATCAGAGTCATGAGTGCTAACTTTCACAGTCGCTTTTCATTGGTCTTTCATTCTTGAACGGTGATAACACACAGCGTGGCCTAACGAACCAGATGTTCGGTCTCTTTATCTTCCTTAGTATTTTCCCGCAGCTGGTTAATCAGATCATGCCTGTTTTCACGCTGCAGCGTGTCATGTACGAAGCCCGCGAGCGTCCGTCTAAGACGTACTCCTGGCAGGCTTTCCTCACCGCCAATATCATCGTTGAGCTTGCTTGGAATTCGGTGAGTAAGATTTTGTCTGCACATGAACAAAACTGACCTGATGGCAGCTAATGTCGGTTTTCGCCTTCGTCTGCTGGTACTTCCCCATCGGTCTGTATAAGAATTCCGAATGGACTGATTCCGTCGACTCGCGGGGCATCACGATGTACCTGCATCTCTGGATCTTCTTCGCTTTTGCTAGCACATTTGCGCACATGATGATTTCAGGACTTCCAAGCGCTGATATCGCCGGAGGTGCTATGAACCTCCTCCTCATCATGATGTTCACATTTTGCGGGTAAGTTCCCGACACCAAAATCACACCATGAGTCTCAACTGACATTGCATGATAGTGTCCTTGCCGGCCCGAATGCTCTCCCGGGATTCTGGATCTTCATGTACCGCGTCAACCCCTTCACGTACATCATCGAGAGTTTCCTTGGCACCTCCCTCGGCAACGCCCCCATGTACTGCGCGTCCAACGAATTCGTCCGCTTCAGCGCACCCAACGGCTCAACGTGCGCCGAGTATGCCTCCGATTTTATCGCTCAAGCTGGGGGTTACCTCGACGATCCTGAAGCTTCCGACTGTGGATACTGCGCCATGAGCGAAACCAATACCTTCTTGGCCAGTGTCAGCGTTAGCTTCGATAACAGGTGGAGGAACTTTGGGTTTATGTGGGTTTTCTGCATTTTCAACGTTGCTATGGCTTTCGTTTTCTACTGGCTGGCAAGGGTGCCCAAGAACAAGAAGGCCAAGAAGGAGTAGGACAGAGTAGTGTCTAACTTCAGCGAGGAAGGCAAGGCTTATCCTTTTAAGGATGCAGACAGTGACGACTGCAAGAAAAGCAAGATTGTATCAATCAACAGAGTTCTTTTCATACACGGAGGATTTCAATCAGACATTTATCGTAATTAGAGGTAGACAAGTACCGTATTCAAATTCGAATACGCGTTAGACATTATGTTCGCATCAACTTGCTTGGCCCTCCCTGCTTTAACCATCTATATCTATATCCCTACTCTTCTATTCTTAATTATTATGTACCCCTCGCAATTATTATTTACATTGGTTACCAGCCGATGATTAACTTTATGTGGGAAATTTAGTAGTGCTAGTAAGATATAGGTCAGCCAATAATTGGAATTGATATTAACCGACAATTAGCATTCTAGGCGCTATACTAACTACCCGTGGATTCGACCTAACGGAGACCCCACTCATAGAGTGGGCGGCAAAATTCTGGGACAAGGGCAAAATTCTGGGACAGCCGGATACCCCGCCCTGTCGGAATTTCATTAGAATCACCCGCCAAATCCAATGAATTCCAATACACAGATACGTACAATTCAGTCGACTCTCATTTCTGAAGCTACCTTTTTGATCTAGCCGATAAAATGCCGTATCCGTATCGCGTCAACGATGCTGTACGAGCCGCCCGGGAGGTCCTTGTATCACAAAACCGCCCCAAGCGTAACGGAAGAAAGCCTATCACTATAAGGGATGTCGCCGTCAAGCATCACACCTCCAAGAGCGCTGTAGGGAGGCATCTTCGATCGCTGAAGCTCGCTGGAAAGCCGGCTTTTAGTGATACAAGCGTTGGAAGGCCAAGGAACCTCGATGAAAGTGAGGAGCGCGCAGTCGTTGCATACGTTATGTGGCTCGAGAGATGTGGATTTCCTGCAAATCAGTCAGTTATTGAAGCAGCCGCAAACGAGTTGAGGGCATCACGAACTCCTCCATTGCCCCCAGTTGGAGAAGGATGGTATAAACGCTTTCTTGAGGATAATCCGCAGCTACAGAAGAAGAAGTTAGTACGGGCATTTGATCGTGAGAGAGCAGAATTCGACGCACGCGAAGTTCAGGAGGTTGAGGATTTCTATACTAACCTTACTGATGTTGTGCAGAGAAGAGATATCAGGCCATCTCAGATCCTGAATGCCGATGAATGCGGCATACGAATAGGCGTTGTGCGTGAGCGGCTTGAGGTGGTTATCGTGAGGAAAGAACGCAACACAAAACACGAGATTGTTGCTTTTTCGAACCGCGAGTTGGCTACGATGATCGGGGGAGTATTCTCTTGATTCTGTAGTTTATTCTAATAGTACTTAATAGATACTATCCCTCCGTTTATGATCTTCAAATCGTGGCCAACAGAAGGGTGGGATATTAATGATTTGGATAAGAATATTCGCTTTGCACGCTCTGAGACCGGCTTTTCTAATGCAGAGATCTCAATGGATTGGATTCGTCATTTCAACCTGCATTCCTTCTCAGCAACAGCAAAGGCAAGAGCTCTTGGTGTAAACTTCACTGATTGGTACGGCTGTGATGAGTTTATGAGAGATATCGATAATCCTGACTTCATTTGGGAAAGGCCTTACTTTGAGCGGCCTGAGAAGGAAAAGATTTGGCGGCTTCTTGTTATCGATGGCTTTACAGGCAAGACTTCCTTGGAATTCATGAAATATTGCCTGCGCTTTGATATCGAGATCTTCGTGCTTCCGCCTTACTCAACGCATCTCACACAGCCGCTTGATGTAGGAGTCTTTCAGCTTCTCAAGCTTGCACATCAGAAGGCACTTCGCAAGCACATCCGCGAGGGATTTCTGAACTTCAAGCGCTCGGATCTTGTTGCTCGCTTGCAGAAGATCATCGATGAAAGCTTCACAAAGCACAATATCATCAACGGGTTCGAGAGAAGTGGAATATTTCCTCCTGACGGCACAGATGTCATACAAAAGCTAAAGGAAAAGCAGAAGTCTATCCTCTCTCAAGCCTCCCCTGAAATCCAATCCCTACTTCCCCAAGAGTCACGATTCCGAGATGCTCGCGAGATTTCTCGTCACATCAGGCACAACTATCGTGAACGATTCAGCTCGCCTACTCGTGAGGCATACAGCACTATTGACGACGTTCTCAACGAAGCAATAGTTCTAAATTCCTTTGCCGAAAGTCATATCAAGAACCGCCTTGACCGCATTTCCGCTGCAAATAGTCGAAAAATACGTAGAAGAAGAGTTTATCCCACCGGCCTCTACGTGAACAGCACAACAGTGCAGCAGATAGAAGAGCAAGTTGCCACTACAACGCAAAAAGAGCAAGCAGAAGAGCTTCGCCGGCAATATCGCACTTGGAGGCAACTGCAGAAAGAAGAGGATGATCGCCTGAAAGTCGAGTGGAAGAAGCAACACAAATACGATATCAATAACAACGGGAAGCCGATTCATATCAGCTTTAAGCGGTGGAAGGAGAGGAAGAACAAGGATATACAGGATGATGATATTACTATTGCTCCGGCATCACGAGAAGCTTCGCCTGCAACGCCTGAGAACGGATTTTACTATGATACGAGCGGTTCCTCTGCTCAGCAGCGTTTCTACGAGCGCCTTCGTGGTGCAACAGCTGCTGGTGTTTATCGCAGCCCGTTGCAAGATATGCCTGCACTTCCTTCGAGCGATGGAGTTGAATTTAAACTCAGCAACACACAAGAAGATGGATTACTTGAAAACCTCGTCACAGGAGATTCAGATGACTCCGATTTCAACGAGGAAGTCATCGAGGTAGTTGATCTTACGCAAGAAGAGCCCGACCTTCCTCCTCTCCCTCCTCCGCCTGTTGAATTTGAAAGGAATTTCTCCTCCACATATCACCGAATCATGGATACGCTGCGCCCGCGAAATACACAGTAAATTATATCGTCGGCACTTTCCCTGTTGGGAGGGAGGCCGGGCAGATAAGTCACAAGACCTTATGCCGAAGGAAGCAAGTCTGACGGTTCCCCAGTAATCACATCAACTTTCGGCCGCAACACAGCGAGAAATATACATCGCACAATAAAATGCTCTTGGATATAGCTTCAAAACAATTCAATACTATCATTTTAGCAATCTCTATTTAATTCGGACCAAAAGTGACGAAAACTGAATGAAAATACCAATTTTTTGCACCTATTTACACCTATTTGGCTGTCCCAGAATTTTGCCCTTGTCCCAGAATTTTGCCGCCCACTCTATGAGTGGGGTCCCCGTTAGGTCGAATCCACGGGTAGTTACAATATCTACAGTTGTTGGACAGCAGGGTGGCCGCAAGGGGCATCATGTGACCTATTGGCCATCTGTCAGCGAGGCCCATAACAAGCAGATTTCCCATCTGGCTCTTGACTGCCTCCTCATGCCTTCTGCGTCACTGATTCCTCGGAGCGGGGTCGCCCTGGGTTAGCTAACCTTAAATGCGGACTGGCCAATCAACGGGGTTCATTGCGTCATTATGAATTTTGGTGAATAGTGATAGCTGAATCAGTTGGCCAAGTCAGCATATCGCAGATTTTCACTTAAGCACTGGGATATCACGTACATGATAAGCATGCGCTGCATCCAAATATGCCCTGCAAGGATCTCTCCAATTCAATCCAGTAATTGTATAGATAAGATAAAACGAGTGAAGATTCCATTCAGTTAGAGCAAAGAGCAGTTAGGTACAAATAGATAGGCGATTAGGCATCCGGTCGCCCTCTTTCACATGACAGTGGAATGCGGGGTAAACACACGGATTATCGGCCAAAGACAGACAATACGAAACGTCCACTTTCAGTGAAAGTGGCAGGATCAATAGAAATGTAGGCTTATATGAGAAATAGGAGCAGAAGACGTATCTCTCTGGACTCGATCAAGCCCCGTTGCATGAACACGCGCCCTTCTTTTCACATATACAAGAGCTGAAGCGACTCAGCGACACAATTTCTATGGCATTTGATGTCATCAACGGACAAAGAGAGATTTCGGTCAGATGTGGTGACCTTCACAATAGTCTAGCACTGGGGCATTCAGACTGTGATATAACAGACACGATCGGAATGCTCCAGGTCGAACTTCAATATTACCATGAGGAAATGACGAGCCTCTCGCGGACAACAGCAAGGGCCGAGCAGCTGGTAGTATTTTTGGTTCAAGTGCTTACCTTTACTAATTTGCAAAGATATCTTCCATTTTGGCAATACGAGCGAGCAACAAGCTACAAACCACTACGGACGTTGCGCAAATGAATATCTCTGATCTTCACCTACAATCCCGATATATGAGCGTGGATGCTCATAATTTACTACAGGTGACGGAGCGGGGTCATAGAGATGCTATTACAATAAAGATATTTGCACAGATAGCTATGGTTTTCCTGCCAGCCTCTCTCATAGCTGCAAGTCTAATATCCAGTACGAAGATGGAGAACTGCGCTGATTATAAATTTATAGTCCCTTTTCAGCTCAACGATTGTGGATGGTCTAAAAGATGGCGTTTCTCATATTGCCCTCTATCTTGAGATCACCCTGCCACTTCTGTTAGCTACTGTGATTGTGCTTGTTCTCCTTGAGAAAGGACTGCCGAAAGGCGCATGGCTTCGACGATTGGTATGTAATCTGCTAAATTGACCTACGAAGGGTGTGGTGTTTCTCAGATCTCCAGGGAATAGCGAGTTCTTTCACCTTGACATGAACCTAATAGAAATAAACATAACAAGTTAAGGCAAAAAGCACAGGGTATGCAGACGACAGTTTGAAATGGGTCATCATGGCGAAGCTCAATCTCTCGAGCATCCGCACTTGACTTGGGTTAATGTTTTGCTGGCAGACGCGGCTTTTGGAGGATGTCTGGATAGGCTTGCTGAGGACGCAAGGATATTATAGAGCTTTTCGGTGTAAGAGAAATTGCAAATTATTGGTGCAAGGTAGGTTGGTTGGTTGGTTGTATTCCTACTCGGTTTTAGCCGCTTTTTAACAGCAGCCATGCCCGGCTAGTGGGGTTTGGCCGACAGCCGAGACGCCCCGAATATTCATCCGTGCCGCCCCACTTCGCCAGACATCAAACGATATTTGGCCAGCTGTCTCCAAACTTCCCACTTTCTCCTCCTCCCTAACCTCTATCTACATCGGCTAGCCAGCTGCCTTAGATCGTGGTTTGAGATACTAATGTACATATGTGTTTTGTCTCCAGCGAGGCGGACTATCCGCCTTGTGTGCAGGTCCTTTCTACCTACAGTCTCCCCCCAGTGCTCAGCTTCATCTGGTCAGGAACTGATCCTAAATTGCCCAAGGATCTAGGTTTGCTCCGTAAATTTAACGACTTTTGCTGCTACTTTGCGCTCGCTCAGCAGTGTCCGAAGATTTTAACGTCCTGGAAATTGTCCTAGTTCCAGATTTCGAAGTGCTGAGTACTTCCTGCACTGGAGCAAAATGTGAGCTACTGTCTGTTGTCCTTCTCTGCAGTTGCATCCCGGGTCCGTGAACCCTGGTACTCTTTGTTTAAAAAGGAAGTCGTTCATCCCAATCTTCTCGGTGCGAAGTTGAGTGTATATGGCGCTCTGCCTCTTAGCGAAGTGCTTGTGTGGCTGTAGTACTCTCGGTGTTGGTTCTAGTGTGTGCCGGTAGGTTGCCCTACCCCTAGTTTCCTGATGCCATTGGGCTTGCCATCTTCTGTTAACAACTCTGCGCGACCACATCTTCAGTGTGGCTCTCAATGAACGTAATATTGGAGGCTGCTGTGCCCTTGGACCTGGTGGTCCTCTCTGTCTCCATCCCGTGGCTTCCTTGGCTGCTTGATCGGCAGCTTCGTTACCGTATATCCCCTTGTGAGCTGGAATCCATCGAACCTCGACTGTTAAGCCTTGCGCCCGCAGTGTCTGTATCCTCTGCGTGATGTCTTGTAGAAGGTAAGATCCTGATTTACCCCTGGGCCTCGCCACCGACCTAATGGCTGCTTGGTTGTCTGTGTAGATTATGACTTTCGTTCTGACGTTGCCTTGGTCTCGATCTTGTTGAGCGATCTGGAGAGCTAAGGGGACCCCCTGAAGCTCACCGGCGTATACTGTCGATACAGTGTCTTCACCCATATAGGCGCTCTTGGCTTGATTGGTGGTGGTACATACTGCTGCTGAACCCACGTGACCGTTGATACCACTTCCGTCCGTGTATATATGTATAGCGTTAGGCTCCTTTTCGATGCTATGCTGGTGTCTTGACCGTGCTTTCTCGGCATTCTCCTCGATGAACGTCTTCGGGCCTATCCACCATGGGGCGACGACGTACGGGGTAATTACCTCTAGTTCCTTGAGACTGAATCCTTGTTCTTCTTGTATGGCCTTCTGTATCGCTCTGCGTGGGCTCATTCTGATGTTCCGCTCTCGTATGCGGTTTGCGCGGCGTTGTTGTTCCTGTTCCCCAAGGGTTTCTGTCCCGAGGGTGATTCTTCCTAGACACTCGACGTTGTGTTTCCAGATCTGGTGCTCGACGGGAAGGAGATATGTCTCGACATCCAGGGCTGGAATTGATGTGGCTTTGAAGGCACCAGAAACTGCCCTGGCCGCTCGCGCCTGCAGACGTTGTAATTGCTCCAATGTCTTGTGGGTGTACGGCGTGTTCCGTGTTTTCCAGTTGGCGTTCGACCATGCGGAGCACACGTACATGATCTGTGGCAGCACAGCACCCCGATAGATGTTTCTCATGTCTTGGAACGTAAGGCCCCAGGTCGAGCTTCCCAGGCTATGGAGAGCTGAGATCGTCCTTGTCGCCTTCCGCTGTACCTCACCTAAATGGGGTTTCCATTGTAGTGCCGAGTCCAGGATAAGCCCCAGATACTTGCAAGTCTGCTTTGCAGGGATCTCACCCCATGTTGTGTGTAGCGGATGCTGTATGTCTATTCTCGTCCGTACTCTAGTGAAGTGTATCAGCTGGAATTTACTAGGCAAAAAGACGGACGCATGGGTTTTCGTCCATTGCTCTGCTCTTTGGAGTGCCCGTTGGAGCTTAGTGCATGTTTCTATCGTTGAGCCTCCCCATGTTAAGATAGCTACGTCATCGATGAATCCAGTCGCAGTGGTTTCCTCTTCCAAGTCACATTTCTCGACAAGGTCTGCGTTGTAGAAGATGTAGAGAATGGGCGAGAGGGGCGAGCCTTGTACTGTGCCTGTTAAGACTTTGTGTCGTTCTGTTTTGAATCCATCGATCGAGATTCTAGTGTGTCGGTCTTGAAGAAGGCTGGCGATCCACCTAACCGTCTTCTCATCAATCCTTCTCTTCCGTAGGTTGTGTAGGAGCCGCTTGTGTGACACGTTGTCGAAAGCGCCAGAGACATCAAGCAGGAGAAGGCTCGCCACCTGCCCTCGCCCTCTGTTCCATGCTTCGTAGATCTTGTCGATGATGTGGTGTATTGCATGCTCGGTAGATCTCAGCTTTCGACCTCCCATGTGTGTTAAAGGGAGCAGGTAGTGTGTCTCTGCCACGTAGCTTAACCGATCTGCTATGATGGCATCCATTATCTTGCCTATAGTATTTAACAAACCTATCGGCCGGTATGACGCAGGGATGGTGTAGTTATCTTTTCCTTGCTTCTTTAGCACCACCGTCGTTGACTCCCTAAAGTGTTGGGGACAGTATCCCAGATTGAGGCATTGGTTGTATATCGCCGTTAAGTGAGGCTTAATCCATGTCGCCGCCAGCTGGAGTACCTTGTTCAGGATACCATCAGGGCCAGGAGCTTTGAATGGAGAGGCTTCTTGTATCGCTCGCTCTACTTCTTGTTCTGTGATGGGTGACATCGCTATTCGATCCGGATATGTTGCGCCTTCGATATCGCCAAGTTCAGCTTCTCGTAGGGCGGGAAAAAAGGCCTCTCTGAAGATTTCCGCCTTCTTTGCTGGATCTGAGACCATCTGAAGAGTGTCTGGGTTCTGTATCGTGGGTGTCACTTCTGGTGCCTGCGTGTTTCTGTTCCTGGCCCACTTGGCTAACTTCCAGAGGGCTTCTGGTGACTTTGATGCCTTCTCCACGTTCTCTCGATGCGCTCTCCTAAGCGCTTTCTTGATCACCCTGCCTTTGTTATTCCTGGCCGCTCGGTATGCTTCCCATGTTTCGTCCGTGTGGTAGAGGCTGTATATTCGTCTGAGACGCTTGGTCTCCGTCAACGCCCTCGTGCATTCTTCATCCCACCCCCGTTTAGACTTGGGTGACCATATCCGTTGTGGTACGGCTTCATCTATCGCATTCTGCAAAACTGTCACTAATTCTCCCACGTATCGGTCGAGCGCGCCTCGAGTTCTGGGTCTTCGCCGTGGCGGCAAGTTATTTACTATCGCAGACTTAAATCTCTTCTCATCTACCGATTTCCAGTTTCTGCTGGGCTCTCGGCTGAGCTGTTTGACTGAGATGTCGAGAGAAGTAACAATCGGCAGGTGGTCCGAATCGTGGTCGAGGCTGCGATCCACCTCGCTCCTGATGATCCGGTCCACCAGGCCAAGGGTCACCAAGCAGAGGTCGATAGTTGCCTGTTTACTGCCTTCTTCGTACGTGATGGTGCCTGGGGCTAAAGTGCTTGTGAGGTCAAAGTCTTCCATGAGCTCTACAAGGTCTTCTGCTTCAGCCTCCCTTCTGGGACCATCCGGGCCTCCCCACATGTCATGATGCAGATTGAAGTCCCCTACAACTATCTGTTCTCTTTGCTGAGCTGAAAGGAGGATTCTCCGTAGATGAGGTAGTACACTCTGCCTGTTTTCTGCTTTCTGGTCGGGATTGTAGATGTTGTGCAGTTTGATTTCCCCGGTATCGTTCCCTTGTCCTAGGGCGAGGGTTACCGTGCAAATACACTGGTTGTGTAATTCAAATTTCCATTTGGAGTGATCGAGTCGCTTGTTGATGAACATGCAGACCTTCGCTGGGCCCTCGTACTTGCTCTGTGGATAACATAGGTGAAAATGATCTTTCGCCGGATGGTGTGTAGTGTCTGCAAAGGTATTTACCCATGGTTCTTGAATGGCGAGGATATCGAAGTCCTTGATCTTCGGGTCCCGCAGTAGGGTGGCCATCACGATATCCCTTGACTTCCTTACGTTGTACTGTAGTATTGAAAGTGACCTCATACAGCTCATTGGCGGTCATCGACGTCCATGCTGTCCGCTTGATATGTGCCGTGTGGTCGCATCAGGTTTGCGTCAAGAGCTTCCAGGGCTCTTCTAGATGGCGTTATAATCCTATGGGGTCGTTGACTTCCTGTGTTGACCGTGATCTCGTCTCCCACACCGTTGGTTAGGACTGTATTGCTTTCAGGGTTGACTCTCTTTTGTCCCCTCTTTGTTGGCGACCTGCTTCTTCCTTGTCGATCCTGTTGGGTGCGGCCGGGTAGGAGAGATGGTGCTCCCTCCCGCACGACTCGTCCAGTCGGTTCCTTCTGGACTCCCACCATTGTGTTTGCCTGGTTAACTGCCACGTTACTTTGTGGCACCAGATGGTATCTAGGGCGGGCAGCATATGCCACTTTGACTTTGGCCATCTCCTCCTTCCTGTCTACGCATTGATTGCTCCATGCTTCATGTTGACCTTTGCAATTGGCGCACTTTCGAGGTACGCTCTTGTCGGACTTGACGCAGCATTCGCGGGACGCATGTTCTTGAGCGCAGTAGCCGCATCTCGTTGTTGCCTTGCACTGGGTTCCTATGTGGCCATATCTTTGACAGCTGAAGCATTGCCTCAATCGGCACGACCTGTCATACAGTTCGCACTGAAAGACCTCCCCTTGCCAGATCAAGCCTTCATCAATGATCTTGTTAGCATCTTGTGGCTTTGTGAACTCAATGATAACCGAGGATGCGCTCTTCGTCGCAACTGTCCTCGTAAGCCATCCGATATACTTTATCCCGGCGTTTGGGATAAACGGCCTGTTTTCCTGTAGTATGTTATCTCTCGTGTCTTCAAATCGTCCTACATCCATCGAGCTAGTGCGGATGCCGTGCACGAGTACGCCATATGTTGGGATACAAACGGAGGCTCCAATGCCGAGTCGGTGCTCCCAGTCCTCGGCGAACTGTCGGAGTATCTCCATGTCGGAAGTCGTAGCCGTTTTGATGCTGAGGTCACCGCTTTTCAGTTGGTTAGTTGATGCTGTCTTGATCTTCTCGATGTGCTCATTGCCGCTTTGTTCTATAGCACGGTCTACGTGTGCCTTCAGGCTGCGGGGGTTCATCGCCCGTAGGCTGGCTACGGTAAGTGGGTTCCGAATGTTTACTATGATCTCACGAAGTACTTGCGATGGTGGTGTCTTGGGTTGGTTCAGTGGATTGTGCATGCTTGTAGCTAGCCCATTTCCAGCCGCTACAGATGCATAAGTTCGCAGTGTGCCCGATCGATTGTACTGTTCTGTGTCTTTGGCCTCCCTCACCAGTCTCATGACTGTTCTGCCGATGTCGATCGATTCTTTGGCCGCCGCCTTCGTTTCGTCTTGTCTTTCATGACTCTCGCGTATTCCTTCCAGCGTCCGCTGGCTCGTGTTTGCCGCTTGTTTAAGTTCCATCTTGATTTCGTCTAGAGCCTGCATCGCGCTTTCTGCTGCGGTCTTTGCTTCCGATCTCGCCATCCGGAGCGCGTCGTGTACGGTGCTGACATCTGGGATGTTGTTGATCTTGTTAACAAGGGACAGTGCGCCCATAGCCATAGTCCTAGCCAGATCGTAGGGAACGGGTTGGTCTTTCGCGCGTTCGATATACAGGAGGGTGTCCTTGAGGTATCTGCCGAGTTGCGTGGCATGCTCGCGGAATTCGGCGGGCCATGCCACTTCTTGGGGCAACGAGGTCGCCATGTCAATCTAAAAACGCACTGAGCGATGCGCTAGACTCCAGGCTATTCAATCAACCCGTCGAAGAGGCGTTTGAGCACGGTTTGTGGCTGTTGTTTCAAAAATTCGTTCGAGCTGTTGTGAAAAGTTTTTTTTTTTTTTTTGGTGCAAGGTAGGCGACATGGTAAAGATCGGTGTGAGCTAATTATATGAATCACCTGTGACTGGCGAACTATCCATGCGCAATGAACTTAGCATGGGTGGCACGGATCACCGCTTCATAGAACGGGCCCCGTTTCGCGATCTGTTAAACACGACCTGAACAGAAACGGGCCCCATTACGAGTTAACAATCCATGCTGATTTCCGGATCTTTGATTGGACTAAAACCCGTAACGGGCCCCGTTACCGGCTAGAATACTAGAGTAGAATTGCCCCCAGTTTTGACCACGAAGCCAAGCACGGCGCCATCATTCAATGATCCAAAAGGGTATTTCAAAATATTTGGGCTTAATCCCAGAACCCTGGACAATGTTGATGAGATCTTGTACCCCTATTATCGCGTCTTAGCATTAAAATGTCACCCGGACAAAAATGGCGATGACCCTGAAAAAACCAAGAAGTTAAAGAAGCTACAGACCGCATACGAGATACTTTCAGATCCTGAACAACGCAGTCGTTACTTAGCTTCTGGATGTTCTCGAAGTAGATGAAGTTAAAAAACGATGTTGTGTCAACTTAGTCTTTTTCGACCAGCGGATAATACAACTTGACCGGCGAAGGTCGTATCTAAGAAACTTCACCCAAGGTTTGGTGGTTCTGTTGAAGATCTCGGCTTTCAGCTTCAGTACTCTTTTGACTACCCGTGATTTGTATGTCGGCTATTGATCTTTCTCTCATCTCTCCTATACCAATAAGGCTGAGCTGGTAATATTGCGGGTGCAAGTTTCTCACGAGCCACGTACGTGGCTGGGTACCTTGCCTATGCCATCTTGACTTTTATCTGCGAAAGCTCGATGGACCTGCCCATCGGGACAGATCCAGTGTACTTATAGAGCTCCCTATTTGAGCAGTCAATCAATAACAGCGCCGCATATGAGGCAATGGACCTTCTCCGTCCAGGTTTTCTCGCCACCGGTTACGCTTTCGCGCAAGTCACGAATTTCCCACGCTGTAGGGCCATCTTGCATCTTGAGATTGGCTTCAAAGAGCCTTGCGTATGGCTTGGACCTCTCCACCTTCTTTTTTGGTCGTTCTTGGCTGATCGCTTAGCTGGCGTGGCAGTGATAGATTTCAACGGCGTTGGTCTAGGCGTTGAGTTCCTGGTCACTAGAGGTGTTTCTGGAATAATCTCCTTGACGTGTATATTACCTCGACTCTTTTCAAATTGGACATCGATCGTGCGGATGGTCTCTTTCTTCTCGGCACAAGTCGGTGATAGATGACAGGTTACATTTTCGGCTTCTTCCTCATTCGAAACCGCTCCATCGGTTCGATGAGGCTTGTCGGTACCTAGTCGTGCATAAACTTGCATGAGAATATCATGAGTCAAGCATTCGTAATGCATCCACTGCTCACACTTCAAGCTCGAGCATCCTATAAGCATCTTATCGGGGTTTGCAGGAGTTTCACATTCGCATAGGATGTCAACGGACTGTACAAGGGTAAGTGAGCGCGAATGTAAGGGGGGCCATCACATAACATACCGAAAGTTGTGGTTTGCAGCAGTCGTATGCTTGGCGCCAATAAAGCGCGGCTTCGATTTCTTCGTCATCTAACTCAATCCATTGGTTAACGATTGCGGGTGCTGTTACACTGACAACGTTGATGATATCCACTGAAGTAGTTGGTTAGCTGTAGCGTGGGACAATATTCCTAAGCATTCTAGAACGTACTATGATTGGAAGCGATCAGCTCATTAGTACCATGATACGGTTGGCGGCCGTGGACTCTCTTCTTGCGGTAGATGGTGCCATGAGGTAGTTCATCGGGCCAGTACATCCAGTAAACGCGTGCATAAACATGGTGCTCATCGGAAGCGCGAATCTCAAGGATGTGTGCAACCCATTTATCATTAGACTTTTCGCAGCCACCTTTGCCATCACTTGTAGCCTTTTGAAGATTAACGGTCGACTCGTTGGCGACAGAGACAAAGCTCCCATTATAGTATTTATTGCCATTAACTGCCAAGAATTACTCATAAGCCCGCTATATTTTAGAAGACGCCGGGATTCATCGAATACTTACGGACGAAGCTGTTGTAGCGCGTCATATCTTGCTATCGCTTTCCAGGTGCGATTTCATAATACATGTCCATAGTGTCGTGGCTTTGGAAGCTGCCAATGGGAGAGAAGGGAGAGATTTGAATTTGAATTCGTTTATCGTCATCTCGACTGTCGCGCTTCCGCTTCTCGTTCTTGTGACGTTCCTGATCTACGCGCGAGGGACCAGGCACGTAGGAAATTTTAAAAGGGC